>JAPYZS010001774.1:761-13907 GCA_030522925.1 Trissolcus japonicus | reverse complement strand
AATGCGATTATTGCAAGCGAGATTTCAATTCAAGGGCATCTTTGAAACTACATATTTCAAAGAAACATTTGACCCTCAACGAAGATAAAAACAAATCCAATGTCATATTTGTTTATACTGCTCTAAAAAGTTCAAGAACATTCGTAAGCTAAAAGTTCATTTTCAACGGTATTATGTCAACGAAAAGGAAAATGTTTGCGATCGGAAATGTTGTTTGAATTTTGTGTGTTTGTACTGCTCGACCGTTTTTCAGAATATTGTTACGTTGAAAAATCATGTTCGCCGTCATTACGAGTCATAAGCATATAAACAATGTGGAACAACATTTTTTAAATTCTTAATTATGTATTTTTTCAACTGTACTAATCATGATAAAAAGTATATAAAAATATACATTGATTCTTATTTTTTATATATTATAAACTGGACCGGACCGCGGAACGGTTCATTCCATCATTCCGTTCCTTCAGTATGTTTACTTCGGTGCTTGATTGAGTTATGAACTATTCAAATCTTATAAAGCGATCTTTTTATTGCTCACATTAGTTTTTTTGCATCTGTCTATTTTTTTCATTTACTCTTTTGTTTTTATAATTTTGTTTTATTTTTAAATATATATATAAACTTAGTAAAATGGATCAGGAACGTAACAATATTTTAAAATCACTTGTTTTACAATAAAAAAAATATTATGGATTATTATTTATAATGAACTATACAAGTTCTGTTTATGAATTAAGATATTTTTATTGATAATAAAATGATTCGGATACAGTAGTATACCAAGGTGCAGATAGATATCATAGCAAAAGGAAAGAACGTACAACACGAATACAAAAGTATAAATATTTACAAATAAATGGCCACTTACAAATTAAATTATCGGAAAGTCGATGGGTTATTTATTGCTCTCGCGTAGGACTCATTTCCATTGCAAGTGGTTACGATTGTAGATCAAGCGGGGCCTCGTACATTATAATGCGTACGTTATAAAAGTTTTTCAATTGTACATGTATATTTCTCAACTGACTAGATTTTTTTTCAATCTGCTATATCTGCGACTGTCGTGTATATTCTATTGCAATATTTCACGTTTAATGATATGTCTATTGAAAAATTATTACAAACAAAAAGTGTCGATTTTTCGCACAAATTCAGCTCTCTGTTACATTTTTTGGACCTTTCTTCTGAGACATTCATGCCAATAACCGGGTTTTACATTAATACTTCAATATATATATTTGTATATACAAAAATCTGCATCTTAACATGTTTTTGTTGAAAGTAATCTTGCAAAATGCAATAAAACATGATTATCAGCTTCGATTACACGTTTACATTACCCAAAAAAATTGTATTTGCTATTATACATTATTGAATGCATTTATGATGCTTATATATTTTCCTCATCAAAGCTGTTGCAAATTCATTTGCTTATCATTTATGAAAAAACGTTATCAAGTCTTGTGTATATACACTTCACTGATTTGATTACCCTGGTTTGATATATTTCAAAAATTGTTTTTAAATTTAATCACCGGAATCTTCTACAATGCCATGTTTTGAAATTCAAGAGGTTGCGTCTACTCAAATTAAAATGCATCTTTCAATCTCAGATTTAAGTAACTTCGTTGTTCTGTTTTTAAAGTAAACGTTTCTTGCCTTTTCATTATCTAAGTTTTAGATTTTACATTACTATACATATTGTACTTTAGCTTACACTTATTAAAAAAAATCTAGATCACTTTTACGACAAACAACAAAAAAACCACACATTTATTTTGCACACCTGAGCAACATTTTTTCTAACGTCATTGTGGAAGCGCTGCAAAAAACTGATCCCACTCGATGTTTTGATATACTTTTTGTTTTGCATTCACGTAGACAGACTGCATGAAATATTTCAATGGCAGAATTTCCATAAGTACCCTTAACAATACTTTCGCGTTTGACATTTCATCTTCGCACCGGAAGATTGGAAGCCATTAGCTTACACAGTTTTTATTTTATACATATATAAATATCTACACATAATATTTGGATCGTTGCAATAGAACGATAATCCGATATTGAATTTGGCTATAAAAAAAGACTGCTTACAAAAATGTCTATATCAAATTCGATGGTTCTTTTTTCTTTCATTTCGCTGAGTCATCGTCTCTATTCGTTTTTTATTTTACTTACCAAACTAGTGGACGAAAAAGACTTTCGTTTTTGCAACGTCTCAGTCTTTCATACACAAAACTGATTTGACGAGAGTTATAACTTGATAATTATTGCATACTTCATATCATCGTTGTAAACAAAATTTGGCTTCCTAAATACATCTCAGTAGAAAAAATTCCAAACTGGCAGCGCGTCATTATAAGCATAATCGCAGTACATGGCCAACGTTCTGTCGTGACTGAACAAACGTTCCGAAAATCCTTACAATCTAGAAATGGCAGTGTTGACCGGTTTCCTCTTAACGAGTCAATTTTTATTTCTTCTCTCTATACACACACTCACTCACATGTATATAATCTTATATATCCTTACACAATTGCTCATAATTGTCATTCTAATAGCATCGCCGTTACCTGATACTTACGAATAATACTATGACCTAACTAATAAAAATTGTATCAACATTTTGTATAAAAAAAGGAGTATCAAAATCAAATCGACGTATCAAAAAAGAAACATTTGTTATTAAATATCCGTGACAAATAAATTAAGTAGAAAAAAATGTTTATAGGCCGCTGTCCGAAACAATCTCGTTGATTTTGGTTACAATGTCGTCGAACGTGGGTCGTTCTCGAGGATCGTTCGACCAGCACGAAGCCTGCAACTGCTGCAGCGCAGGCGGAGCGGCTTTGTGAGCCTTCCAACCGATGGATTTCGATTTGATTTGAGCGAGGACAGTGTCGTCGTTGAGCTTGTTGAATGGCAATTCGCCCTGGTGGAAAATCTCCCACAGGAGACACGAGTACGAGTACACGTCGCTCTTGGTTGAATACTCGTCCTCGTATACCACCTCGTAGGGTAACCATCGAAGGGGAATGATTTGGTTGCGATGCTTCGTGTACTCCTGCTGGTAAGGCTCCTTGCTCATACAGGGCATCGAGATCTTGAGCGTGAGGTTACTAGCGATCAGGCAGTTTCGCGCTGCCACGTCCTTGTGAACGAGTCGGTGGTCTGACAGATGTTTCAACCCGCGCGCCGCTTGTTCTGCCAACGACAGAATTTGCGCCACCGATAGCTGTGGCGCGTGTCGTTTCGTTTCGGTTCCGTGCGAAGGACTTGAATTTGTCTAAAAAAAACAATCATACAAATTAAAAAAAAATAATTTTAATGTTGCATTTTTATTCAAAATAATTATTCGTTCATTACCTTATCTTTCTCTACGTTAGCGTCCTTTTTGGAAGCAATTAAAAACTGCTTCAAGTCACCCCAATCGGTAAACTCCAAAATCATGTAATCCGGCTCTTCGTCGCGACACAACCCAATTAATTTGGCCACATTTTCATGATTCAGTTTGTGCAAAAGGTCCAAGTGTCGCTTGAATTGTTGCAGGGAGGCCTCGTCTTTCGTGTTCGTCAGACTCTTGACCATCACCAGCGACTCTTTGTCCCCGTCCGCCTGGTACTTGGCCGCGAAAACCTCGCCGAACTCGCCGCGTCCGAGGGGCTTGAAATCTTTCAGACAGGTGCGCGACACCGCCAGCTTGTCGTAACCGGACTTTGATTTCTTCGAATGGTTGCTGCCCTGACTCTGTGCCGTGTCTGCGCTGTCGCTCTTGTGCGATTCTCGGTGTTCTTTCTTTTTCGAGTTGGCTTTTGCGTTCGCTTCTTTCAGCTCGGTTTGCTCTTCTTGAACATCTCCGTTTTCTAGTTTTTCTGTAATTGAAATTATTTTTTTTTTATTAAGAAATTTAATTATATATAATTTACTAATATAAATTTAATAATTAGTAGTTACTTATCACTAATGACATATTAATAATAACAAATGTATAATTCATAGTTCATAATCTATAAATCATCATTAATGTCTAATCACGAATTAATAGTTACTAATTACTAAATTTTAATAACTAATTAGAAAACTAACATTTTCTTAAAGATGTGGTTTACATAAAAGGAAATTTGTTATACAAACCTTCTCCCGCCTCTTGCAAATATCTTTGTTTCCTGCGGCGACGCCTGTATCTACAGTACAACATCAACCCGACAACTAAAATAATATAAGCAGCCGCAGAACTCAAAGTGATCGTCACAGTTCGAGTCATCATGGACCCATCGTCCGTGTTCTCCAAGTCCAGATCCGAGCGATAACCATCCCCGGCTGGAAAAATCCTTCAATTAAAATTCTGTCTACAATAAAGTCTAAAAACATAAATGAAACAAGTTTTTAAAAAATGTAAAATTTAGTCTAACGTTCACCTTTAACGTTCAACTGTACTTCCTCCCTCTTGAGACCGCCACTGTTCCCAGCGGTACAGCCGTACTTGCCCTCATCGCCTAGGTACACCTCTTTGATATAAAGACTTCCGTTGGGGAACACCTCGAATCGCGCATTGTTCAGATTGTTCATTCGCGAATCTTTGTCCCACTGGATTGTTGGTTTCGGGTCACCTTCTGCCGCGCAGTGAAGCATCACCGGGTACCCCTCGATCGCCTCCGTTGGATTTTGCGGCTGAACTGTAAACTTCGGTGCAACTGGAACGAAAATTTATTTATTTATTTAAAACCTTTCATTGATTCGCAACCGCTGCAACCTTGTGAATTGTACAATTTGCGATTTTAATTTTTATAACTTGATTCTTGCAACTAAAATTTACTTACTGACAACATCGATACTAATCGTATGATTAATCGATCCCTGAGAGTTCGTGGCAACGCAGGTATATCTGCCCTTATCCTTTTCAGTGACGCTATTAAAATGCAAAGTCCCGTTCAGATCTTGAATGTGTTTGGGGAAGTTCGTTGTTCCGTCCTCCTTGTACCATTTGACCACAGGTGGCGTGGCGCCCTGAGCCTTGCACGAAACCTTAACAGTGGAATTGAGTTCGAGCTTCTTGTTCACAGGGGGTGGCAGAAACTTCAGCTTCTCGTGAACTCTGAGAGCAGCCGGCTGCGAGTAGATCGATGCAAAACCTTTGGTAAATACTTCGCAGGTGTAGACACCTCTGTCAGAAAGTTGGGCGTTGCGGAAATGCAGAGTGACGTTGCCATGATGGTCGGAGACGTGGTGGCGAGCAGGTCCGCCGAATTCTTTCAGCGGTTCCCCGTCTTTGAGCCACCGAACGTGAGTTACCGGAGCTTGCTGGCCTGCGTATGAACATGTCAGTGTCGCTGGCTCTTCTTCCATCACGTCCAGTTGTTGGGGCGATCGAGTTATCGTTGGTTGTGCTGTGACAAATGAAAATTTATAATTACAAATTCATTTGTATTCAATTGTACAAATTTAAATAATTTAAAAGTGAGCAAAAAAAGTCGTTTCTCACTTGAAACGATGATTTGAACGGGAAGTTCAGTTTCTCCAGCTAGATTCTCAGCGGTGCAAGTATAGTTTCCATCGTCGACCTGTACTCGGGCTTTGGCTATGATGAGGGTGTTGTCCTGTACTCTTACTGGTCCGGAATCACTGACAATGTGTCCTTGTGGATCACGCCAGTAAACTTTTGGTGTGGGCAAACCTGCGGGTACCAGGCAGCTTATCTGTAGTTCCTGGTCCTTGCCAACTATCGCCAATAGATTTGGTAGAGCAGGCTCGAACGATGCCACAGAAAGATTGCGCAGATCTAAAAAGAAACCAGTTATCATACAACATCATATAAATTTTGTACAGTATAAAATAACAATTATAAAATTAACAAAATACATAAAATAAAAATATACTTATATAAAAGATAAATATAAAATTATTAATTAATATTCAAGATATAAGATATATGAAATATAAAATTTGTACAGTATAAAATAGCAATTAGAATGATCAAAAAATGTAAATATAAAATAAAAATATATTTATAAAAGATAATTATAAAATGTTGGTTGTTATTACATGCGATCTGAAGTTCGGCGGTATAAATCTGTACGGTTTCGGCGCGAATGCCATGACAGGAGTAAGTGCCCTGATGTTTGTGCTCAGCAGCATGGATGTAAAGGGTGGCATTGTCAAAGATGGTCTGCTCGTCGTCCGACTCGAGCGGTCCGATCTCCTTGTGGAACCACTGCACCGAATCGGCGTCTTCAAAGAGACAATCGAACGCCGCGGGCTCGCCCCGCTTGACAATCACGTTTTGGGGCACTACGCTGATCGTTGCTGTCTCATTGCCCGCGACTATGAGCGCGTAACTGCCCACAATCGGCGACGCCCCGGCCTCGTTCCGAGCCAGACATGTGTACACCCCGTTGTCCTCTGGACCTGCTTTGTGCACATGGAGCTTGTTCTTTTTTCGACTGTCGGCCTCCACGCGGTCGTTCATCAATACTGTCTCTGTGTTCCTACAAAAAATCACATTTTCAAAGATCTCGGTTGTGTTTCTTTTTTTTATCAAGTTATGTTTTTTATATCTTTTTACTTAAATGACAATAAAATGTTTTTTTATGGTTTTTAATTATTATGGAATTGTCTGAATTGAATTTGAGATGAAAAGGAAACGGTTTTTTTTTGTGTATAGAAAATAGACTTACTTGAACCATTCATATGTGAGTTCACCCGATCCGTCCACGTGACACCGAAGCTCCACTTCACTTCCAGCGCTTACAGCTCCTGATGATTGCTTTGGTAACTCTAGTTGTACTCTCGCTTCACTAATCCCTGAAACACACGACCCATCAATTTATTATCATCTCATCCTATTGTTTCTTCAACTTTTGCTCTACTTTTTTATTATTTATTTATTTATTTTATTATTAATCTAATTATTGTTTTTCTTATTTCAATTTTCTACGTCAATTCTCGATTATTCTTTCAATTTCGTGTGACAATTTTGATGCAAATTAATTTCATCAGCCATTTGCGTCGCGCTCGGCAAACGAAATGGCATTATTGACGCAAAATTAGTTAAATCAAAATTTAATGGCCTTTACTTGAAATCTATAAAAACCCATGCCTTACTGCCAATGATTCCACCTGAATAAAACGGGGGATAAAAAAATCGCGACGAGTTGAATCCCAACAAAGGGAGCCGAAATGAGACGGGATGATTTTTTGTTCGTTCCATTTGATTCGATAAAATTCAGTGCGGCGAGTTTGCTCGACGGTCAAAAGAGAAAGACGCCGAAAAAAAAAATGTCACTCGCGTCCTCAGATCTTGAATCTACCTTACCACTTTTTTTTCGTACCTTTTGTTTGTTTTTGTCAACAAAAATTTACCATTCAGCAGAATAACAATTGGTTTATTTTTGTTCTCAACTTGTTAAAAATGTTTGCAATCTTCATTTTTTGTTGCATTTTTTGTTCATTTAATTTGATCCACGTGTTAAAAGTTACAAAAGTTCAATTATGAAGATCATCAGCTTTTTGCAGACAATTTTGTAAATTAATAAGCGAACCCCCGTCATTATCAATTTGCCTGGACATGAAATGGGATTACCGACCTTTGACCCACCGTCTCTCTTCATTGAAAACAAAGAAGGAAGGTCATCAATCTATCATCCCTGCACAACCCGAACCATTTTTTTGTATGAAAACTTTTTAATCAAGTTTAGTCTAAGATCCGCAAACTTTTTAATCCGGCCGGTTGTTATTTTTTTTTTTTTTTCGTTTTGAAAATTCCCCAGACAACTTACACAGTTTGGTATATTGAAGGGGGTTCGACTTGACTGTGGGGAGACAACATCAAGGGATGGGTTTTGTACCGGTTTATTTGATTTGATTAAACCCTTCAGGGATCGCCGACTTTAGTTTGATTATACAAAATCATTATTGCCACCGACTTTTTGTCGAATTGTTTAATCATTCATAGTGCTTGTATTTCAAAAGAACAGACGCTCTTGTATAACATCTCCAAATTACCTCGAATACAACCGAAAACAATCGACAAAACAAAAATAAACAACAAAATTATAATCATTCTTATCTTTCAATCTTAATTTTTGATTTTTTTTTTTTTTAATTCAAAATTCTCACTTGTGGTTCTCCAAAACAAACATTCAACTCGGACTTAAAAATGGGGGAGGGGGAGAGGGGTGAGAAAAAAATTGGTTTCACAAGTGTCGTACAATGAAAATTGTCGAACCCTTGTTTGTTGTACGTTCGTTTAACTCGAGCAAGGGAAACGGTTTGTTGCCGCAGAACAGCAGGACTGGAAACCTTATTGTGAACTGCGACTTGGCGTGAATTGCCCTCGACTCTCCGCTGACGTCTAATCTTGCTCGTATTTCGTTGCATCGATAGGATCGGGTTGTTTGTACACGCTGGGGATTCACCGCTATCCCGAGTATGATTTCACTCATATTAAACTCTCCTTACTTCATATAAATTGCAGATAACTGAAAAGTTATCTGTTCTGCATGTCTGATTCGAAAACTGATGTGACAGTACAAAAAAAAAGAAGAAGAGGGGCCACAAAGGTGGTATTATTATTTTGTTTATTTTGTGTGTGTCAAAGCAATGTCAAGGACATACGGGTTGAATTTGGCGACGATTGTTTGTGATTGCGAAACTCGCTTTGCGTGCCCACTCGAGTCGCTTTTCTTTCTCGGTCCGCTTCTTTTTTTCTTTCTTCTTTCATCGCTGGCCTTCGCGTGTTTAAATGGGTTCAAACGAAGCAAAAGATCAAAGAAAAATCTCCAGCACGACACAGGCGTAACCCTTAATTGTTAACATAATCGTTTGTTATTAAGTGTCCCTTGAGTATTATCTCTGACATAAAAAACCTTTTATTTCTCTAACTCGATGTTTTATCCCTTGAATGAAACTTGAAAATGAAAACCAAGCTTCTATAAATCTAAAAACAAAAAAGAACAAAAAGAAAAATAACGAAAAGAGACGAATAAAAAAAACGAGAGGAAAAAAACTAGTTGATCCCCGTTTGAGAAGAGCTTCCTCCAACAAAATGGATCAGCGTTTGAGTCGGATTCGTTTGACTTTTCGTCCTAACTCTCTTATCTCGGTACAATTTTTATATTTTTGTTCCAAAACAAAGTTTTTCAGTTTTTATCAACTTTTCATGTTTTCATTCAATTTTTATTCTTTATTCGTTTGTTTATTTTCCATTTATTGATTTCTTTTTTGTCCATCGTTTTTATTTTCTTGCTTTTCTTTTGTTGACTGAAATGTTTGTCGGTTTTATTATTTTTAGATTGATAAGAAAAAAAATTATGTTCACATATAGATTGGCTGGAACAAGTTATGGCTAGGAAAATGTCTGGAGTCGCGAACGAGGGTCACGATGTCTATCAGAAGCGGAAAAAAACATGCGTGTGTACACGCGCTGCGAGGGTGGGTGTTGCGAGTTCAAAATCTTGTGTTCAATTTGGCTGGCTGAAGAACACTCGTGCCGAGTACTCGTCGTTCGATGGAACAATTTTATACCACATAATTATTATGTCGCCCAACGTGTCAACCTCCCACATTATATTTTAATTGAAACACGCGCGCCAGTTTTTCGCTCATTAATTTGTTAAGCCATCACATCATGTAATTCCGATCGTGCATTTTTATTAGGAAAAAAAAATCACTTTTTCCTTTATTCAAAAAGAAAATTTCATCGATTTGAGAGAATTTTATATTATTATTAGCAAAAGATTAACAATTGTAAAAACAAATGTAACATTTTTGAAGTAAACATTTGACAAATGAGACACATAATATAACGAAATAAAAAAATGGGC
The DNA here is from genome assembly GCA_030522925.1 of Trissolcus japonicus. Lineage (NCBI taxonomy): Eukaryota > Metazoa > Arthropoda > Insecta > Hymenoptera > Scelionidae > Trissolcus > Trissolcus japonicus. Next base: position 4,080 of record JAPYZS010001774.1, on the reverse strand, counting down.
GAAATTCAAAATACAAAAAATATGGGAAGGAGTAAATTGAAAAAAAAAAAAAAGAAAACGGTTGTTTATTTTGATGACTAACTTAGAAATTAGATTATAATTGCGGCGTAGAGCCGGTCGTGATATGAGGGCCAAGGCCAGATTGTAAGTTCGCGCGGAGCGTGGCCCCCCGACCAATGGCAAGGATCGGCTCTAGAAGAAAGCCGAGATGCAGCTAGCCGGCTGATTCAAGGGTCGCGCGAGTTGCCATGGGAACGGACAGAAAGGGGAGAGGCTCGGTCGATGCAAACGCACCATAAAGTTTTATGGCCTTCCAGAACTGTTCCTATCCGCCCTCGTCTGCCCATCGACTCTCTTTTACTCCAACTCGGGCATAACTCCGCAATTCCAGCGATAAAGGCCAAAGCACAACTTGCACTTTTCCAACCATTTTTGCTATCTCAGATATCAAAACCTTCTCGCAATCCCACCCTTATAACATTTTGCAATTCGGATCTAAAATTCTTAACTGTTTTTGTTCAATTTTATTTTTTGTTTCAATTTTTAATCTTTTTTTATATTTTGCGGAAAATCAAATAGATTACATAAATCGACAAATGGGCAAATACGTTAGATGATTAATAGGACGACCTACCAGATGGGAACATGAGACGCAGACCCGGCTCCTTTATATCCCAACTATTTTACCTCGACAGATGGCACGAATTAAAATGGTCCATGGATCCCATCCCATTCAACATGTGCAATTTTTTCAACATTATCTTAAACAACCTTATGAATTGAGAACAATGAAAAAAGTTATCCTACATTCTCTGAATTGCTCCAAATTAACAACCTCTTTTTCTTCTACACAAAATATATCCATATCTCCGTTGTATACAGCTTCAGGATAAAAAAATAGTTTCATTTAATTTAACCTGAAAATGTGTTTCGAATACAATTTTAGCAATAATAATACATTTATTATTGAATTTTTTCATTCACATCCAATGTGACTTAACAGCTTAGCGGTCTAAGTGAGTCCTGTCCAATAGTGAAGGTCAGGGGTTCGATTCTCGCACGAGGCACTTTTTGGTTTTTTTTTTTTTGTTTTTTTAAGTATTTTCTTTTTCAGAATTTTTTTCCTGTTTTACTCACTCATTGTGAGATGTGAAATTTCGAGTCCAATTAATCAATTTATTCAAAAGTAATAGGCAGCAGATACATCTGTTTTTCCAAAATGTAATATATTGTATTGATATATATTTATATAAATATATCACATACAATATGTATTCTGGTTTAACATTAGAAATTCTGTACATAAATTCACATTCCATCCTATCCAACATGCGCAATACTATTTTCAACATTATCTTGAAAAAGACTTATGAATTGATAAAAATAAAAGTTCTCCTAAACTCTCTAAATTGCTCCAAATTAGCGACCTCTTCCTTCTTCATTATAATACTTTGCGAAAATTTAGCCGGAAAATTAGTGTGCAACAACTTTTATCCGAACTTTGCTAATTTGATATTAATTCTGTGTAATTTGTTTATGCTCGTCGGAATTAGCAGCTTCATGATTCAAATTTAAAAAAACCGTGTGTTCCTTCAGAATTTCAGAATAGCAGCAAAAAAAAATGAGAAAAAAAATGAAAAGTGCTCGAGAGAAGTTGAAGAAGGCTCATCGTAATGTAACTCGTCGAGACACACGTATCTGCAGAGCATGATCGCGACGAGCTATTCCGTTTTTTTACAAATACTTTCGTTTCATTAAAAAAAACCGTGCAAAATCTCAAACTCCCGAAGCTCATTAATGCAACCGCGAGTTGAAATGCTAGGAAATTTTTTTTTTTTTTTTTTTTTTTTTAAATTCGAAACTCGTTTGGTCGGTAGTAATCATACACTTTTGCTAATTAAAAAATTATGCAAGTTTGATTATCAATATTACATTTCTTTAAAATTCACTTTCAGACATTCTAATGAATATAACAAACGATACTGGCAATTCTAGATTAAAAAATTAAAAAAAAAAAAAAAAGAAAACATGTTCGCCTTTAAATTTGTTAATTTAATTAAAACGTTTGTAACCAAAAATAAAATGCTGAAAATGGGCGTTTTTATTGAAACGATTTTATATTTTGTTTGTCATTTATTTGAATCTTATTTGAAGTTGTCTTTTTTTTTCTTTTAGAAAAATTGGGCGTGTGGGTGTTTATCTCGATTCAGATAAGTGTCTATAACACTTGCCTTCTGTAGGCAATTATATCTCTAATGAACTGTTTCATACATTTGACTTCATTTCATTTCAGCCAATACTCATAGCTTCACTTATCACCTCCTCTAAAAAAAGAACAAACGAATCAAACCGTTTTTCTATCGATAGACCCATTCACATTCCACTCAGACTTCCTAAATCGAGGAAGAAATAAAAGAAAGCTCGTGTTTGGTGCTATAGTGATAGAAAAAAAAAGGAAATACGATGGAAAATAACTTTTTTTTTTCTTTTTCTAAAACTTGATTAGCCTGTTTGAAATTCGATAGGGCCTGTCATCTCCATGACAGGTACATTTTGACGACAACAAAATAATTACTCGTATATTTTTTTTTCGTATTCCTAAGCACGAGCGTGGTTTTGCATTGGTACTCGGGGCACGTTCGTAATACAACCCCTCGCGGTCCGACGTCCTGTTTCTGACCTCCCTCTGCTCTTTTCCCTTACACTTTCTCAATTTACCTAATTCGCACGATTTTCCTTTACTTTTCTCCTCGACCGCAAAACGGTTTTTAAATAACACACAAATTCATTCAATTTTGGCTCCCTTTTTTCTCATTTTCGAATCTCTTGGAGCAACACATTTTTTTACACTTTTAAAATTTATTTTTTATCTTAAATTTTTAAACTAACTGTTTTTTCAACTCCGACATGCAATCGTGTTTTTCTTTTTGTGAATTGAAAAAAGGAAACAAAAATATATGAAAAAGAAAAAGAGCGACGCTGAATAATGTCTATGACTTTTACACAAAGTTAGCAAACGAATTCTGCCCTTTTCTGTCGGCGCAGCGTTAACAGTAATCGCAAGGGACCTCAAGTCCGATATTTAATCTCAAGATGAAAGCGTCTCGCGTGAAATTGCGCGTACAACTATCATCAATGTCAATCATTTTATAACAATTTCTTTTTAATCAACATAAATTTTCATTAAATTTTTTATTTTCACCTGACACTAAAATTTTACCCCACAATTTTTAATCTCATCTTTTATCGTTAACTTAAGCATCATCTTTTCCTTTCAATTAAGTTCGTTATTTCACATTACACAATTTTTTATTCCAAC
>JAPYZS010001773.1:0-12665 GCA_030522925.1 Trissolcus japonicus | reverse complement strand
AAGAAATTCGAAAACGGCTGAAAGAGTTGAAAATAGAATAAAAAGAAGTTTAAGGGAGACTGAAACATGTTCTCTTTTTATTCTCAACTTGCTGAATCCCGACATAAGCGCAAGTTATAGAGGTTTAAGAGGTCAAGAAAAACAATGTTCAAGCTCGTTTGAACTCGTTATGTTCCCCTATAAATCTTGTTTAAAATGCTTTTGAACCTCCTTCCAGCTCATTTCAGCTACAGTTCAGGCTACACAATCTCGTTTTAGCCTTTTTTTCAAACTAATTGTGAACTTATTTCAGACTTTAAGTAGCCATATTTCAAATTGTTCTAATTCTCTTTCAACCGTCTAATTTGAGGCTGAAAATTTTGACTCGGGTCAAAAAAAAAAAAAAATTTCAAAAAAAGAAAATGAAAGTTCAGAACCGGAATTTTCTGAACTTTGCATTGAAATTTAAAATTTTTTCGATTCAGGTGCGGTGCGATCGAATATAAAAAAAAAACAATTTTTTGTGGATATTTTTTCGTCGCATTCAAGACGTTGTACGCATTAAATTTGCTCGTTTATTGTTAGTTTTTATTATTGCATAATCGCCAAATTCAATGTTTTCTGAACAATTTGGAAAAAAAATGTTGAAAACATTTTGACGACGTTACGAGCGCTTTTTTAAAAAAGGTACTTTTTGTTACTTTTGCTTATTACTTTGATAAATTTCAACAAAAAGAAACTTTTCTACAGTGAAAATTGTAGCTCTAAATACCCTTTTCAAAACCCTGTAAATCAATTTTTTCAGTGCAATCAACAGATAGCACTGTAATCACATCAAAGATAATATTAAATATTCTTGAAAAATTTCTTTACAATAAGTTTTTTTTTCGGAACAAACGCAAATTTTACATGGTTTTCAGCGGATTTCAAAATTTTATGTGGAAGCGTGTGTAGCTGCGTGTGTAAGCGTGTGCGTGTTTCAAGCTGAAATGAAATCTGCAATAAAAACTAACTATAAATGAGCAAATTTTATGCGTACAACGTCTTGAACGCAACGAAAAAATATCCACAAAAAATTGTTTTTTTTATTCGATCACAGTGCCATCACCTGAATCGAAAAAATTAAAAAAAAATTGAAATTTATGACTATTCGAAAATGGTGAAAAAATCGACCGTAGGTGTTGCGAAAATCGCGAAAATCGAAATGGTAGGTGTTGCATTTTTTTGAACGTTTATTTTTTTTTTTTTTGTATGCAATAACCGATAGAATAAAAGGATATGACATTTTTCTTGCAATATATTACAACGAGAACATAAAACAAAAAATTTTAATGGAAATACTGAAATAATGCATATTTCAACCAAGCAACAAAAACAAGTTGCATTATGAATTATTTTTCCATTAGAATGATTTCTTCATTAGAAGTTCGTTAATTTATTCATTATCTTAGAAGAAAACTGATTTATTGTACTACGTTATTTATTTATTAGTGATTTATAAAAAACAAATACAGAATAACCAAACATTGAAAATATCCATCGGTTTGCCAGTACTGGACCACCCTTGCAAAAAAATGGTTGACAAAAAGCACTGAACCAACTTGAGGATAACTTTGTCTCATTTCGGAATTGGGCCAATGTAAAATGTTAACAATCGGTCAATAGTTAATAGTACTGTGCCAGTTTAGGGTCAATCGTGATTTTTTACATGGGTTCTTTTGCTTTAATAAATAAAATATAATTTTAATGTTACTAATTGTATTTTTTCAAGTTATTTAGGAACTAAAACCACTCTTGATATTTGTCATTACGTACGCGAATCGAAAATTTATTGTATTTTATTCTAATTAATAAAAGATGCATTTATAAAAAAATTTTAGTCTTCGAATATTATTTGTTTATTGATTTGCAGATTACTTTTATTGTTAGAATCAATGTTAATTCAGAAATAATAAAATTTAAGTTACAAACTGTGCACATTTTGCAGTGTTTATATATAATAAAATAAAGGTTGGTAATTGTAAAAAAGTTTAGATTAAATTAAAAATTGTTGAAATAAAATAGTGTCATTATTATATATATATATTAATAACATTAAACTTTATACAGTCTGATTTTTAAGAATCCCTGAGAAGCCCAATTATTTATAACAAATAGCAGTTTGCAACTGCTTATATATGAGCGTGTGTACCAGCTGTTCTTTTTAAATTTTGCAATAAAATGTCGATCGTGAATGATGAAACCCTGTGACTAAGCAACGCGCATCAACACGAATTACCTATGTAATGAGCTTTCTCAATCTACAACTGATAACATTGTTGTGTACACCGTACGAGGAAGAATCGATTAATTTGTTGGCATTAAGTAAGTCGAAAGCAGAAATCTGACTTATCGTTATAGAGTTAACTTGACAAAGATGTCGCTTGTAACGGCTGTGCTGTGCGCGTGAAGCTTAACTTGGGCTACACAACATACACACACAGTGTAGGTATATAGGTATGATGAGTACGGCATACTTGAGCCACCAACGGTCCATGTCCGCGTCGCCTTATTGTCAAAACCGGTCCTTATCACGTAAAACCCGAGAGCTCAATATTTGTTGAACGAGAGAAAACCTTTCGCCAAAAGTTGTCGGTTAGTTTCAAGTGCATTTTAAAACGGTACAGTATTACAGTCTTCCTCAATCAAAGTACATCATGGATGCTTTGCAACTACATTAAAATCAATATATCTGTAAAAAACAATGACTCTCATTACACAAGGGACAGATGAATTCTTTTGAACACACATGTTGTACATTGTGACAAGTGCTGAAATGCGAATGAGACGAGTTGAAGCGCAATTTGCGCATTTCGGAGGGACGATATGTTGAAGCTCAATCACAAGTCGAGGACAATAGTCAAAATGAGGATCCCATCGGAGATGTAAACATGGACGCAAGGGATGCGCTAATTGCTCAGGACCTACTTATCATGCTGCTCAAGATCAGCCGGAAAGATGTGAGTTCAACTATTTTTATCATGTCAACTTAGCTCTCTACCGTCAATTCGATCTTGACTATTTTTGATGTGTAAATGAAAAGTAGGCTATTCGATTATAGTTGCCCACTCACTCAATTTGGTTAAGCATTAGACAAATATTCACACATACCTGTCCGCAAGATTTTGTCGCTCTCCCTCACACACACACACACACACATACATACATACATACATACATATATATCTCACTTGAAGATTGACGTTTCACTCAATCTTCTTGTCACAGTATAACAAATGAACAAATCAATCAATAGTTCAAACCATAAACTTGTTTTACTTTTACTTTTATATTCATTTTATTTATTTAAATTTGTCTTTGTTATTCATTTTTATCGTAATGATATTGTGCAAGCGGTGACTGCTTTCTTTAATTTGTCGAGATGTCTCTCATTTGAAAGCAATTATTTTGATGTGTTCATAATGATATGAGTATATGTTTTTACAAAGCTTTTTAAAAATAACTCACTTCAATTTCAAATCAATGACTCAAACGATTCATCTCATTGTATATTAAAATTCAAATTTGTTATGTTTTGTTTTTTTTTTTTTTGTAACATTCAAACAAACTGACCAAATAAGACGCGCATATCAGCGCGATATTTTTTCGCACAAGATTATAGTTATGATGGATTAGGATTATTCCAATTTCACTCCAAGTTGCAGATGTAAGACAAATGTGAAATGTGAAACACATCTGCACTATATTATTTGTACAAATTTAATTTAAATGATTGCATACTATTCATTTGTTATTCAGCCATACAATATATGTAAAGATGAAAAATGTCTTAGATGTTGATACGATAAGGTATCGCGTTGGAAAATAAATAATTATAACTTTTAGATAGAATATATATTGTGCAACAAGTGAAGAAAATTGATCGTTCCCCATGAGCGTCAAGTTGACCGCCATGTTGTTTTACACAAGTGTTGCACATGATACTTTTTGAACATCAAGTGCATCAAGAAAAGTATGTTCCTTTATTATACTATTATTTTCAGTGGGAATAAACGCCTCGTTTCATTCGAGTTTGGGAAAACAAGTCACGAGTTTCTTCTTTTCCCACGCTTAAGAGAAATGAGGCGCTTTTCCCACTAAAAAATGAGAAAAGAAGATATTTTTCCAACAAAAAACAACAACGAAATGTTGTATATTAGTACGAAGGAGAGGTGGTTGACCGCTGCAGTGTTTGTTGTGATGAATGAAATCAATTCCTAGTGACATTGCCTTGGTGGTATAAGCCGTAAATAGTTGTCCAGAACACTTATACTGTAAATATATAACAAAGTGCATACGTAGTTGCATTATTTTCAGCTTAGTCGATACACATAACTGCGCGTCTTTTAGTAAAACATGCATTACGTCAAGAAGGATGTAACACGTGTGTGCATGTGACACATTCATGCAATTCAAAATTTGTTGCCTAAAAATGTTTTATTTAGAGCTATCGATTGATTTGCAACTTGAATAAAAACAATTATAACGAATGAAAAAAAAAACAAACAAACAAAAAACAAACTCAGTCAGCTGTTGAGAAAGTTTTATCAACTACGTACAAAACTTGCGACTGACACGTACTTTGGAAAATTTCATCAACTTTATATTGTGAAAACGTCGTTCTTCAAACGTCTTTTAATGTTTATAAGTGTTTATATATTTTTGTTTGAAGCATGACATTTCTGTTTTGCTATGTGAGACACTTTTTAACATTTTAGAAACGAGATTTGTGAAAAAAGCAAAAGAGTGCATAACAAATTTTGGAGAAAATGATTTGACCGTTAGAAATGTTGTTCGGTTAAGTGTACGCATTTCTAAATTCATGTCTCTATTTTTTCTTCTAAAGTTAAATATAATGGACTGTTAATTATTGATCTGTTAATAACACTTATCAGCATGTATAAACTGACATGTGCATTGATGTGAATAAATCAAAGCCCTTGTGAAGTTGATAATGTCAGGGGTTAAAATTATCTCAAAATTGGAACCACCAAATTCATCATATCACCCAGGCAAAAAGAAACATATATGCTGCATATATGCCACATATATGTCTGTATATGTATAAAATTTTCGCTTGGGCAATTTGTTCAACATACTTGTTTATAGATTTTTATTTGTACCCACATTATGGAGTGAGCGCCAAAATAAATATGATTCTCTCAAACTACACCTCTACAGATTAAAATCAGTCTGAATCAGTGGTGTAAAAATAAAAGTCCCAGACAGTTGGTTGATATAGTGAGATGAATTAAGCGACGAACACGCAACCAAATAAATTGTACCTCCGAAGGGTGCATAGTTCAAAGACCAATTGTCCTCCAACAGGCTCTCTCACATATACATCATGTATTACGTAGGTATATTTTTGGTAAACTTGATACATTTTATAATGTTTTATATAACATGTTATAAACGTCTTGTATATCAACGGTTGAGGCGAAGAGGCTTCGTAATCACGATTGGGTAATCGTTCGAGATTTGCGAGACGTGACGTTCAGTTAAACGCATCTTTTGGCAAGTCGCGGCAGTCTTGGGTCAGTCAGAGGACGATGATTCCGCATTGAGTAAAACAGATTTATCCACCAGTTGAACAGCTAATTATCAGTCATAACGCGTCGAGATGGATTACGATCAAGGACAAGTCACGACCGATAAGTGCGACACGGAGCAGCCATTTTTGCTCGATGATCCTGTCTTGCGCGACCTTTTGTTCGGCAGACATGTCGAGTATGATCTATCACAAATCGCAGGCACCATCAATCGACTTCTCGCGGTCTACGTTGCTGTTACATGGATCAACATTAACGTATGGTGGTTCAGTGGAAACATTTTGTTCTAAGACCTGGCTTTATCAACAACCAACTGATGATTCATACAACTTGATGCATACAACTCTTGGACACAAAAGAAGTCACACACATTTTTTTAATCATACATATTGGCTCTTTTATTTTTCAAATATTGATTGCGTACTTGTATATTTTCAAAACATTCATTATACCCATCTAATTGATATACCATAATCGAGAAAAGTCAGTTACGATGAGGAATGACTGAAAGATTCAAAGTGTTGCTCCATTATGTAAGATGTTATCGAGTATAATTATTCAAAATTATATAATTCGATCGATATTTTGGTACAATACAAATATATAGCTCTCACTATATAATATATACAATATAAATGTGTAATATGTAACTCGAAAAATGTTCGATTTTGATTTAGTGCTATTTTAATAATAGAAATAAATAAAAAGAAAAATATAAATAGCCAAACAAAAAAGCTCTAATTTAATTTATTGGAAACCTTTTCATTGTTTATATTATAACAGAACAACTACGGAGGGAGGAGATTGAGAGGGCACTACCAGCCAACTCAGATCCATAAAACGGAACAAGATAATATTATTATCACAAATAAATATTTTTTTTTCTAAGAAAGTTACAAGCTACACTATAAATCGTTTTCATAAAAATATCCAAATCTTCATATACTTGAAAATCGGGAGAATGCTATGTCAAACAAATGATTCATCGCTTTTTGTTTTCACACGAATGATTGGAACAGAAAGTTTCTATACTGCAGAATGCTGGTGACAACCAAAACAATATTTTTATTTTCTTATTAATGAGACTGTTTAGGATTGTGAGTTTTGATTGATTAACTCGTTAAACATTTCTTTTTTTTTTTTTTTTACTTCGAAGAATATTTGACACGATTATAAGTTACACACAGGTGCATTTATTTTTAATCAAAGATTTTATCGTTCAGAGTCGGCACATTCAAATCAAGTTTAGATTGAAAAACGAAAATAGAATTTCTCGATCAATGAATTCCAGCAGCAAAACTTAATGATAATCTGGATCTGCTGATTAATGTGAATTGTTTATCAAATTGTTTCTCCTTGTTAAAAATGGAATTCTAATTTATGAAGTTATAATATGTTTTACCTTGCAAAGTTTACTCTTATCTCGTTTTATTCGTTTCGATATAGATTTTGTTGCAAATACGCGGTATTGCAAATATGGCTCTCCTATACAGACAATTAAGCATCAAGTTTTCCTTTGTTATTTTTATCTCCGACGAAATTCTTTGTTTCTAATGGCATCCGTCATTTTGCTTATATCACCTGCTCTATATCAATGTACATTTTAACGTAAACTTAAAATTACCATCAGCTAAATTCACTTTCGTTCTCCATTATTCCTTATTGGTCAATTTTGGTCCGTGAGAAGAATCATACTTTTGTGGGAATATTAATTGAATTAATTTATTAAGAATAAAAAGCATGATGATAATGTCTCTTCTCTCTTTAAGAAATTGTTTACAAATAAATTATAAAATCAAGTTGGTTTCATTGTTTATAAAAATTAAAAATTGTGAGTGTTATAATAAATGAAATGAAATACGAACAGTACGAAATGTCAAATTGTATATTTTGTCATGATTTGTGCATGAAATAATAATGGTTTAACTTTGAATGGTACTTTTTGAAAAATTGGAATTGAGTTGGGTATTATACTCAATATACCAGTCGTATCTATATATACAAATAATAAATATATGTGAACAGAGCAATCATCTTGCAGATAAAGATGATTTGAACGGCGTCCTTGTAATCTGGTGAGGCGGAGAGTGATGACCGATCTGCAGACTCTGATGAATAAAGTGTAATCGAGCATAAAAAGTATGAGACATGCATGTGTGTGCATAGATCGCGACGGTGTTGCCCACTTTCGTTCGAACAAACTCTCTCACAGGCGGTTGTTAAATCAGTTGGTTATGAGACGCAGAGCGCACTGGATGTTAGTTTGCATCGTCGTCGACGGCGTGGTTCGGTCGCGCTCGTATCGCCTCGGCTCAACTCGGACCGATCGTTAGCTAGCTGCCGTTGCAACAATGAGCTTGGCTTGACTAAAGCATCTTTGTTAGCCGGTCGTGTTTCATGATCCATCAAAGTGAATCCTAATTTGTTGTAACGTTCGCTTTTGATTTTTGTCGTGCTTACACGCATCCGTCAAACTTGTGCATGTGTTGTGTATCCGGTGTGATTCAGGTCGTTGCACTGGTGTACACCAGAGGTATATCTATTACCATCACCATCAACTACTTGGAGAACGGTTTATCCAATTCATAGTATCCTCCCTATTTATATATATATATATATTGCGCGATGCGCCCCATCCCTTTGCTCTGCTCTTGATCATCATCAGTTCGAGCGAAAACAGTTACGCGTCTTATTTCATTGCAATTTAGTTTAAAACTCATTGTGTGCAGCAGCTGTTCAATATTGCCATTCTTCGACAGCCTTTTTACCTCAACTTTTTAATTGAATTCATCGTAAACAACCAATACAAATTTCATTTGTATATCAAATTTAAAAGACGATCATTTTTCGCATTGATCGTTAAAAAGCAACAAATCAGAAATGATTTTACTTTGTTCAAATAAATAGAAATCCTACTTTTGAGAGGTAGAATCATTATTTTTCATATGAGATAAATAATGAATTATTTACGTATGAATGCAAAATATAACGCAAATTGTCCAAACTATAGACTACAAAGTCATTATGGATCATGAATCAATTCACGTACATTCAACAGCTACTCAAATAAATGATACATGAGAATAAGGAAATGAAATAAAAACCGAAATGTTTGATAATGTGTTGCAAAAAATTGCTCCATGTAATTTGATGAGTCTGTTCGTACATTTTTTTTTATACAAGATAAGATCCAAATTATTCAGCAAAAGCTATTCTAGTTTTTTTTCGCTCATGTTGAATTTTAAAATTAAAATCTTGATTTTTATCTCCTAAATCTCCAAACGTAATGTTGATATATTGACTTTTGTCTAGTAGTAATATTAGCTGATCAAATTTTGAAAAGTTAATACTTGGCGTATAAACTATCTCAAACTAAATTTATACTTGATACGAATTTTAATGGAGCCAGATAAGAAAACGAGTTTCAAGTCTACAATTTCAAATCATACAATCTTGTTGTTGTTTCTGCTGACAATATTCGCTCGTAAATTTGTCTTAGACCACGAGGAAAACTTTTGGAACATTGAATAAAGCTTAAAGATTGCAATTTGCGATTCAAAAATAATCATTTTTAAAAAATGTAATGTGCTGTGAATATCATGATTTATACGTATGGAAAAAAATGAACAAAGAATTTACAAATTGAATACATGAATAATTTGACAAAATAATTTGTTGCAAAATTAATCTTGTATTTCCAGTTTTGCAATTGTATTACGTAAATTGTCATCTATAGTTGATCCAAATTAATAACAAACTATTTATACTGCGACGCATTTTCCATCAATATAGAGGCAATTCATTTTCCAATCGAAGAAGAACAGGCTATATGCCAAGGCTTAGTATATAAAAGTTGATACTTATACAAAAGGGCTTGGGTCTATTGAAGGAAACTTTTGTCTCTTGGAATATTTTAGTATTCAACTTGAAAACTCGTTCAGTATTCAATTCCTGTAAACATCGTTTCCAAAGTCTTTGTACATTTCATGGCAGGTGCAAAGTACCAAGTCTTTATTATTATTTTGCATTCTGTCGCAAAAAAATGAGTCGTCTCAATTTCTATAATTCTATAATTCTTTGGTTTTTCTAAACCAAATGTGTTTGGTCGTATTACATTTCTTAAACATTCTAATTTAACCGATTTTGGGTGTTTTCAATTTTTGCAACTGCATATATAATATGGCTAATCAAGTTGTCCATCAACAGCTAATAAGCAAAATATTTAAGATTGATTTGTTTCATTTTCCTTATTTATACATTAGTCATTAAACTTACTATAGTATGATTTCGATTTGATGCGCGGTCAAAATATATAGTGTTGATTATCTTCAAAGGTTGGATTGCAGTACTTTTAATGTGCGTATAGTATGCGAAAAGTAAAAGCCATCAGTTTAGAAAGCCGGCATGCGAATAATTACAAAATAAAACCATTGTACACATCAAATGTATATCGGAGGTGTTTCTTAGTGGATAAAATATATCGCTTGCTGATCTTATATTTATACTTTAGACAAACTTGCGGCAATGATTAAGTTCAAATATGGGCAGACGAAACAACTTTCTCCTCGAAAGTCTTACACGATCGTGTACCGCTCAACGTTCGATCGGGCTATACCTATATCAATTATTTATTTGTCCAATGAAAATTACTAATTGCTATTTCTATTTGTTACGGTCTATTGTTAACCATTTTAGATTTTGATATAAGATTTAAATTAAATGTGTGTCCTGAATGTTTGAATAATTTTCAAACAAACAAATTTTACATATTTCAAGTATGAATTTTCATTAATTTATATGTAATTAAAAATAACAATAAATGAAATAAAATGTTTGACCAATAAATTGAAAAACAATTTTTTTATTTGTCTTGAGTAAATTAATTTTCCCATTTAGATCGGATTTCTCAGTCGGATTTTCATCAGCACTTTGGAGTCGTATCAAGTTTCTATCAAGATTTCTCAGTTCTCACTAAGAACCTGTTTAAGACTTGTTCTCCTGCTTTCTCTCTCCATTTGTATTGTTTTTTTGTCATTTGTAATTGCGAACGAGCTGCTTTCAATTCAGGGCTAAACAAGAAAGGTACTTTTCAAAATCAAATTCTGCTAACAGAATTCAATTCTTACCACTTTTTATACAATAATATATAACGTCTTGGTGAATAATAAAAGTTCCCTGACAAACGGAAAATGCGAGAACAATAAAGCAATTTTAATCATGCACTAGTTAGGAAACCGAGTTGCCTCTCATCTTCTTTTAAGATCAAAGACTCATCATCTCGTACCGCCACTGTTCCTAAGATATATATACTACTATTGACAGAAAACATTGATAACGTAAACGATATTTCAAGAAATTAGCTGTCTTTGGATACAAGCACTTCTTTAACATTCCTCTGAGGATGCAATTTACATACCATTTTCATATGTCTACGTAAATGATTATACAAAAGAAAGCCTTTTTAAAAAATTAATTTTCATGATAAAAATAAAGTTCCTTGCCTTATTACGATAAATATCAAGTTAAAATATTTTTCTGCAATACCCCTATAAATATATAAATAAAAATTTCGCATCAAGAATTCTAAGACATTTTTTTGTTATGATTGTTATGGCGTTTTTACGTGTAATCATGTCGTACGCGCAAAAAGTGGGGTAAAGGAACTTCTACTTTCGTTAGCTTTCACGAAATTGTAAACATTTGATAAATAATTATCGAAGGATGGCAATATTCAACACATGACCAAGATTTTGAACTTGATCAGGTCAAACTTTAATGAATTCGAATTCCGTGAAAAATGATGCATAAGATAAACATATCCGTTTGTGTTACAGTGTACCAATTTGTGATAACTTTTGTTTAACATCAATTCCAATATTGGGTCATTTTTAAATCACCTGAAATACAGGAAAATGACACGAGTTGGATTTATATAGATTCTATGTATATATATTCTATATATATATATATAACTCTTAGTTTTTAAAATAAATTTAATATTAATTCAACACAAATAGATATATGTTTTATGTATAACACTTAGAAAACACTGGCGTTCCCAGTCCTCCAATTGGAACTGGAACCGCCGGTGTTTTTTCAGTGTACTCATTAACTCAATATATATATATATTCATACTATGTCACACAAACAAATGAAATGATTTTCAGTGATATAATGCGTCGCCGACGGATCCGAAGGAAAAAAAATCTGCATTTATCAGAAAGATAATATTTTATGATTTCCATAAAGTGGAAAAAATTTTAAGATTGACATACAAGGATCAAACTTGGCGAGAGAAAACTGTTTGCAAAATATACTGAAATTGTCACAACTACAATTTGGAACTTTTGAATGCCGAACTTCTAGCAAAAACAGTTTTTGGCTTTGTTCAGCCGAGCAAAAATAATATTTGACAAACTTCACCATGACTTTCGGAGCCTCGTTTCACAACAACAAAACGCGCTTGGCCAGTGAAAATTCCGTTCGGTACGTTGACACAAAATATTACATTGTACAAGTCGCGATTAACCTTTGTCCCGACTCCAAAGCTACGATGTGAATTTAATCAAAAAATAGATCATGCATATATCGTTAACGTCATCTGAAATCATTTTGAATTTAACACACCATGTTTGCACGTAACAATACAAAAACAATAATGACAATTTCGTCGAATTTCATTTAAAATTTGTCTCATTTAATTGATTAGATCTCATATGAAAGAAAGTATTAAATCTTTTTTTTTTAATTTATTTCAATTAATCTGAGTTAGGCATATTTTTTATTTATGACAACCGAGATGAAAACTGATGTTTTATTTATCTCATGATAAAACATTCATCGAGACAGCAAAATTCCGCATTAAGGTGATGTCGAACCGGAAGTTACCGATATTACAGATTTCTTTAATTAAAATTAATAATGTAATTGTAAATTAATTTAACGAGAAGTGCGACATTTTGTCACTTATTGTACACATTCCTACACAAAAAAATTAAATTTTTATTATAAAACGTTGACGAATAATGATTTTTAGTTTTTGAAGTGGAGGTTATTCGTAGAAATCATTGTTTGTTTACATTCTTGAACGAAAA
>JAPYZS010001772.1:0-21131 GCA_030522925.1 Trissolcus japonicus | reverse complement strand
TGTGTAGGAATGTGTAAAATAAGTGAGAAAATGTCGCTCTTCTCGTTAAATTAATTTACAATTACATTATTAATTTTAATTAAAGAAATCTGTAATGCCAGTAACTCCCGGTTCGACATCACCGTAAAGTCACTTTACTGTGGTAGTCAGTGAAGTTGGCTGCGAGTGTGAAAAAACATGACTGCCAACTTTATAACCGGGATTCACTTGGTTAAGAAAATTTGAACAAATAAAATATAAATAAAAATTGTAACTGATTGGTGACTAAATTTGTTTGACTCTTTAAACACTAAGTGTATTTTTAAATACCAAAAAAATATTTCTACCACGAATATTTAATTAAATGTGTTATAAAAAAAAGTTGTCCCTTACTTTTTTTTCTATCGATCTTTAATTGTAATTTTTATAGAAAATTAGACGAATATATATGTAAAGTTAGATGGAATTTTTTCGTACTCATACATATTCTATTTTTTCTTATAATCATACATTATTCAGAAAAAAGGTCTTCGTTTGATCGCGCTCTCTTTTTCCACAAAAAATCATAATGACGAAAAGAAATCATCATTTTCTATCTAATACTCTTCAAAATATTCATCTTGAAAACAGGAAATAAAATACTGGTATCATATAATCCCTGGTATTTTATTTTTCATTCAATATCTTTTTTTTCTTCCAAGAAGTATATTTTTTCACCCCAATGAAGCGATTCAACGTTGAGTGAGGGTCTTTCTGGTCGAATAACATCTTGCTCGAATGATTTATTTTGACTAATGTCTGGTTTCTGAATAAAATAAATAAAAATTACACCGAGATGAGTTGGCGTCAAGGTAACGCTCCACGCTCGAGTTCGTGAGTCTGGGGTTCGAATCTCCCTCGGTCGATTAGTTGAAAAAAGTGTTTTAATTTTGTAGTAACTTCAAAGAACGTGTCTCAAAAGTGTGTCTGAAGCAAAAATAATTCATGTTTTATAACAGACGTTTTTTAGTCACTTTTTAAACATTCACAAATGTTCCATCTCTGTTATTACATTAAGATTGTAGTTTTAACAACCTAGATCGTTCTCATTACAATCTAATTTCATCGGATCATAGAAAATCTTTTGGAATGTTCAAAAGGAGACTACAAAAACGATATATCTTTCAAAAACATTATATTTTGCTGTGGATAAATTCTGATCCCTTTTGTCAAACTATTGCCAAAATAGTGACAACACCAAGGCAAGTTGGTATGGCGGTAACGCGTTCAGCTTGTGTTCGGGAGGTCGGGGGTTCGAACCCCCCTCGGACGACCTTGAAAAAGTGTTTTAGATAGTTTGACGTCATGTAATGTGTCCAAAAATTATGAATGTACTATGTCCTGCTAAAATATGCGTGTCGTCTAGAGCCCGGATTCTCTCTGATACCAGAAATTGGTTAGACAGTTGTTAAGAGGAATTCGTAATTTGTATAAGAATAGTGACAACGGCTACTCATCAGCTGTAAGTATAATTTTCTCTTGACAGTCAGTGCCCAGAAAATTAGCATCAATTGTCTATTGTGCATAAGCAATATATTTTTTAAGGTTTTGATAACAGTTTCGTTAATGCGTTCTCCGTCTAGTAGACGGAAAGTATTTTTTTGGTAATTGTAGGGTCAAGGTTATGCGTTATGAGACAGCAAGAAGCACCTAGCGTGAGTGATTGTACTTTTTTCGACATGAAGCAAATTGGCATCAGAATTACCAGCTAGTCTATCCTTAAGATGAGGATGACTTTGAAGAGGATGAGCAGCAAGGTTGGCCAGAAAACTGGCCCGGTGTAGTCCAGCAGCCGCAGCCTGTTGCTGGCTGTGCTGAAGAGCCTGCAGACTCCAGGGTGGGATGAGGGTTTGCGTAGGAAGGCCAGGAGTGGTACCATTGCTGGTTGCGGGTGGTCGATGCGCCGGTACCCTGATGACCCCTCCGCCCGTGTAGATCAGTCCCGATCCACCGGGGAAGAGCCTGAAGGGCGACAGGAGGTCGCTGGGCTGGACCGCGTGAGCCTGCTGGTGCTCGGAGGTGCTGCCAGTGTCGTCGTCGTCCTTCTCGGACATCTTCTCCTCCGTTTCCGGTTCCCAGGACCTGCCCTCGTCCTCGATCCTGTTGTTCTCGTCCCAGTTCCACGAGGACCTCCTGTCCTTGTCGCTGTCCTGGTCCTCGGACGAGGGGCTCTTGACGTTCTGTCGGGCCCTGTTGTCCCCGGCCAGCAATCTGCTTATGCTAAACGGGTGGCTCCTCGCGGGCTCGCTCTCCATGACTTTGGTGCTGTGGCTCGGCGGGGGCGAGTTCGAGCACTCGGACGCCTCGCCGCGGGTCGCGTAGTTTCGCAAACTGCCGCAGCTCCGCGAGTCCGAATCGTCCACATTGATCTCGGTAGCGTCCATCTCACTGTCACCGTGTTCCGACATCTTGACCACAACACGTTTTACCAAACTAACAACAACCGGGGGCTCCGATCAGTCAGATCGCAATCGGTTGCGACATCTCCGAATGGCACCGGGGGCTACACAATGACGGCGCTGCTCCTCAGACGAAGCGGCTGCCGCGTCGCGTTCAAACGTATTGGCCGGCCTGTCGACAGCCGGGCCGCATCAACGCGCGACCCCCACCCCGCGGCCTCCGAGAGCTCGCCCCAGTTGCTCCGGCAGCGCCCACCACTCGCCCCCGACGAATCGCGCCATCTCGCGACACGCCCACCGACCTCGCGATTCGCGCGCCGCAAATTGCTCTCCCTATTTAACATTCGAACGCGCCCGCCGATATTCGCTCCTTTTTTTCGTTTTTACCCCCGCGCCTCTGTATTATTTATTGCGATCGTCATTTTTTTCGCGCGACCCCGAAACCTCCAAGGGGACTTAATTAGCGCCAAGTAGCGCCTCTCGGCTCCACCTGCTCTTCTTTTTTATCACCGGATTTATATCACGGCGTCATGACCGATCTGTAAATGTCGCGCTCCGTTCTCGGCGGGTGCAATTGCGACGACCACTTGATCCCGACCGCAAATAGTACAGTTTGGGCAATGCTCGGCGTGTGTCAACCGAGACACTGCCTACCTCGTTGTCTGTAAACCTCTATTACTTTGCGCGCGGGATAATCTCGCCGTCTCCTCGACTTGAAGGTATTGATGATTTCATCGCCGCCTTTGGTCATTCTTTCTGATTTGGGTATTAGACAATAACTTTTGGCTCTGTTGACAGAGTACAATGTGATTTTGGATTTTCAAGTTCAGACATTTTGGGATATCAAATTTTTTTATCAAAATAGAAAAATTTATTTGAGATTGAAAATAGCACTGAATAGAAATTGATAATTTACCCTTGAAGGACGGAGCCTATTTTTGCTTTTTTATTTATCATTAATTATTTAAAAAAAATATCTAAAAAATGTTTATTTTTTACCATCCAAATTAACATTTTGTTGTCATGGTTAAAATGACATTGTCATTTTAATTTTTTTATTTTTGTTAAATAAATGTGACAACACAGCTTTGGGTGTCTTATTTATCCTATGTGACACAATTACCCTATCTACGATTACATTAAATTGTGTATAAAATTGTATTTAATAAATTGGATAAAAAATTTTATGAGCTGAAAATATGACTTTTGTTTTCTTTTGTATAGAATTAAATAATGTAAACAAGGTCTGAAATTTCATCTACATCATAGTGTTGTACTTAAATTGTATACTAAAATTGACGATCGATGTGATTTATGTTTTTAATGATAAAAATGCTCGCATTGTAAGTAGCAACATCGTATAATCGATCAGATTAAGGTGACTGTTTTTAAAATATAATATTATACCCTCGACTGTTTTGTTTTTGTCAGACTTTTTCTGACGTATATACAATTAGTGTCACCTTGCTCGGTTTCAGATTTACTGTCAAGATTGAGAGCCATATCGCGAAGCATCTCCGACACTGATAAAATGATTAGCTCCTGATGCAGCATAAAAACCCGACTATTTTAAAACATTAATCAAAGTTAAGTCTCTTAAAAATGACCACTTTGAACGAAAATAAAACATCCAACATGAACCAATTCCACTCGGTGTATCAAATTCTTCTTCAAAAATAACCAAGATGATTTAAAATTTGGGTCCCGTTGTAGGATTTGTCGTTATTTTGATTCGAATCAGTTATTTTGTATGACCCGTCAAAATACAGATGAAAAAGATGATAAATTTTTGTATACTTTCTGTTGCATCTCAGAAGTTGAGAATTATTATGAACCAAAACGAGGAGTGATTTGAAATGAATAAATTATCTTAATTAAATTTAAAAATGAGTTTAATGTAGAAGATACGGATAACAGGATTTTGTACCAGCTATTTGCTTCTCCTGGTTGCCACATTTCAGACATTCCATAAACATTCAACTTACACCACTGAAATGTATGATCAATTTCGCATTACGATCCGCTCGTTAAGGTCTGCAATTTTCTCAATTCCTGCCACAAAGTTGTTCGTTGCATATGTATTTTCTAGTATCCAACCTGGTTAAATCCATCCGTCTGCTATATACACGATTTTTAATTTATAAAAAATATACAGATCATCAATCCATCAGAGTTTTTATTATTCTTTCATCCAACAAATATTGTTCTCTAATATTTTCTAGAAACATTTAAAAATGTTTCTAGAAAAATGTTTAAATTTTGTTTAACCGATCTTGTTCGGATCAGTTTAAATATGTCGACGGAATGTTCAAACAAGTCGTTTGAATGGTGCCCAATTTGTGAAGTCAGATCGAATGCGTGATTTCACGAGCACCCAAATAATGCATCAGCCCAAACTCTTGGCTTTCTATATATATTTCACCCCTTTTAAATTTCGATTGGAAATCAATTTAAGTGTCAGTCGTTCGTGCGTCACTTAAGCATTTCAACTTGTCTTTAAATTATGCACACTGCCCTTTAGCCGAGATATACACTCGTTGCGCGAACAAACATGTTCACAGTTTTCTCCCCCATTGGCATTTTTGTCCAGAGGTTGGAAAGCACGACGAAACGTACTTACAACAAGGGGAAGGCTGACCGCTCTCTTAAAAGATGTGGCGACGGAGCTCCGGCGCTTTCCAGTCGCGTCATTTTTTATTTAACCCCTTGTGACTTTTATAAGGTCCACGAAATGGCCAGGATGAAAACTGCCGCACTGCTTTCTTTTGCTTCCCCTCCCCGGGAACCACTGTTTCTTGTCCTAAAAGTGCTGCAAATTTTTAAACCCCTGGAATTCCCATGTTAATCATCGGTTTCAAAAGTTTGCGAGGTTGTGCGAACCGGGGGATGGCAGTAAAAGATAAATACGATATTGAACAAATACTAAAGTAACATTACTTTTTCATAATCTTTAATAATGTAATGCTGAGGAGCAGTAAAATACAAAGAAGTATTGATTCCAAAAAAAAAATAAATAAATAAATAAATGAAACAAAAAATCGTTAAAAAAGACATCAATTGTGATAACAAAATTGTTCGATTTTTTTTTTAAATTCGGTTCAAGAATTTGTTTTAGAGATTTTTAATTTTAGGTTTTGATTTTATAAGAACACATAATGGTTTCATCAAGCATATTATAGAGAGTGTGTAACCTCGTGCTCGTCCCTTGCTGTCACTTTTTGTCATCTCCGCTGTGGTATATAGAGCGAGGTTAGACGCGATGCCTAATACGAGTTGAGTAAACTCAGCAAACACAAAAGAAACGAAAGAGGAGACGCTATGAAAGGTGCATTAACGTTATAATACACATGCATTACATGTCTCACAAAAAGGCATTCATCCCGGTCATGAAACGAGTCAACGTGTTTTAATAGCGGTTTTGTGTCGTTTCGCAACGTCATTTTGCGTCATTAAACACCTTCTGAGGATCATTTAAATTACAACGTAATTGTTCATTTTATGCGTCCGACATTTATGGTCATTGATGGACTTGTAATGATGTACCGCGGGGACAAATGAGGTCTCATTGTTAGTCATGGCTTTTTCAAATTTAAATAACTCTAACAGAAATTGAAACTTATCAAAGAACGAGTTATGTTTTCCAACAAAACAAAATAGAAGATTTAGAGAAAATGGAAGTATATAAAATTACGAAATGGAAATTTAATTATTTGTTATTATTAAATATTATTATAATTATTGAGATGTTCTTTTATTTTGAAATTTTGTATAATTTTGACGTTATAAAAAAAGTTAGAAGAATAATATAGTTTGAACCAATTAGTCAAAATCGACAGGATTAGTCTCACAGTTATCCAAAATTGGCACGTTACTTTTGCTCACGGGTCTAACATTTCAATCATATCAATTTTCCATTAGATGAATTGACGCGGCGCAAATGGGAAAGCATTGGTTTCGCGTCAGACAATTGGAGAGCGGGCGGAGGCGCACAATCAACAAACGTTTATATTTTCGTCTTGATTCTCACGCGATGCGAATGGAGGCATCAATTGTCGCGAGGCTGACGGGCTTCGATGGGTTATGATCCCCCCGGGAGTCGCCGGGGGTCGACCGCGAGTCCCCTTTTTCATCAGCGATCCTTATAAATTCGCCGACAACAAACTCGGCGAGGGCGCGAGAGCCACTTGTCGTGCTCGCACAATCAGTCTGTTGCCAAACTCGGCTGGGGGCTGATCCGACTGATATCAACCGTTACAAGTGGCACTTTTGTGCACGTTACCACGGGTTCCAATTACACCAATATGCTTCTCTTTATCCTCATCGAGCAGCTAATCTTATTTATATTGCAGATTGCTTTCGCACGTTGACAAAAACAAATCGTACCTACACAGTTGGACATACAATTTTTATGGAATTGAAAAAAAATTTTCGATGTACATGCCATCAGTCATAAAGTTAATATTTTTTGAAATAATGATATGTTTTGGTAATCACTTTTTGATTATTTTAGAATGTTCGCCATAATACTATGATAGGAAATGTTCCAAAAAGTGACTACAAAAAAAGTATAAAACATTTTTTGCTGTGTAAATGTCATAAGTGATCATAACTATTTACGACTTCAATTTAAAAGAGAGAAAAGAGAGACATAGCCAGTTAGAACACATTTTTGCTCTGGGAAAAAATGAATGTTTCTATAACAGTAAAGATAAGGTGTAAGTGCAAACAAACTAACAGCGGTTTGTTAGACTGATGGTTCTCATCGTTCCAGAAAATATATTACATTCAGCGTATACATTTTGTTTTGTTTTTAACTTTTAGTTCACACCAATGACATTACAAGTGTCATTTCATTATCCGCAGGATGAGATTTACACAAATTATTTTGTTCCCATTTGTCGTATTTTTGCACTAGATTTCAGATATGATCCTGAAAAATGAATCCATTTATTATTTTGCTTTGAAAATAAAATTTTCTGTCACAGCAAAAATTATTCAATCTTTGGTTCAAGAAAATTTTTGTCCTGGAAACTTTTATTCTCGACCTAAAACAATGTTCAAGAAAAAAAAATGTCTAATTTTAATTTAATTCTAACAATATTTTCCACTTGTCAATAGAACTATATTCAAAACTTTTGAAAAATATTTTTCTCAATGTCTCAAAAAATATGTTTCAATTTTTTCAAAAACAAGAAATCCAACTATGAAAATAAATTTTCGTACAAGCGGGCGAGAAGTGCTATTTCTCTCCCTGCATGGGAGACCGGCGAGAATTTTCGTCCTCCCTTGTTGACAAATATACTATAACGGCTCATTAATAGAGGAGATGAAAATAAACAACATGGAGAGATTAAAAAATTGGCCGGATCCAAAACAAACATTAAAAAAGGACCTCACGTCAAATTAATGCAGAACATAAAGGATGCATAATGATTTTTTTGACAACTCGATATTATTGTTACGCTCGAAAAAAATTGGAGGTTATACATCTCCAGTATATGGAGTTCTCTTTTTACCAATAAGTTGGCATTCTTAATTCTCCAACTGGAGGACTGAGAGCTCCAACTCAGTCAAATTCGGAATAAGTTTCGCGATTTTATAACCTCATTTTTATTTTTGTCGACCACAACAATCACATTTTGGTTTGTTGTGGTACTATTTTTGTAACACTCATCGTTACAAAGTCTAACGGTTCTATTTATATATATATATATATATATGTTTAATAAAATGATTATTGATAATTAATTATTGTAATAATGAATTTTGGCATCAGCAATAGTCGATTCTGAATTGAATGGAGTTGGAGCTCTGAGACCTCCAATTGGAGAATTAAGAACGCCAATCCATTGGTAAAAAAAAGAACTCCATATACTGGAGTTGTATAACCTCCACTATTCTTTGAGTGTACAAACAAATACAACGCAAAATGAAAACACTGACTTATCAACACGCAACCAATCACGTACGGTCTCTATTATTGTAGCCAACCTAAAAATAAAAAAATAAATTTGTAAACCGAACCAAAAATTTTGTCTAAGACCGAACCAAAAATTTTGTCTAAGATTTCGACATTACCGACTGCTATTGTTGACATGACAGAAATTTAATACAAAAATCACTTTTAAAACCTTAGGGCTATATTTTTTACGATTATTTTTCTTTTAAGTTGGCTACAGTGCTAAGCAGCGTGCTGATTGGTCCAGTGTTCTTTCGACACTGTGTCCATTTGGCATTGTATTAAATTTGTTTTGCAACACAAATGTGAGTTATCAAAAAGATCGTTATGTTGTGCATCAATTTGACGTGTGGTCCTTTTTTTAATGTTTTTTTTTGGATCCGGCCAAATTATTGACACGCGCGCGCAACTCCCAAAGCACGCGCGAAAAAAGTTTCCGGTCGCCGATTCCCCCGTGGATTACGCAAAAGTTGAAAAAAAAATCAAAGGAACACCGATTGGGCGTTTGGCCGCGCGTCGCTATACGGTCGCTCGTGTTTGTTACGGTCAGCGTCCATCTGGAGTTGAAACATTGATGATTCAGCTCGGGCAAAGTTTTACTGTGAAAAAGAACAATCGCGTCATACGTCTTGGGCCGGACTTTTGCGCGCGGTCGAAAAACAATAGGAAGTGACGCGCGATGGAACAGCAGCGCGCCTCGCATACAAATACACCTCGGAATGAAAGATTTATTCAACGGCAGAGGGGATTTTCGAAATGGATCAGGGGGCAGGGGCACGATAACTCGGTTAGCCCCGCGTTCGCCTGCGATCTGTATTCTGTCTACCGACATGCCGACGAGTTTATTAGATCGCGCGCGCCGCAACGCAGACACCTTTTTATGTAGAGTGCAATAATGGAATGAAAACCTTTTATTCTCTGCCTGCGCATCAATTTCATCTTCGAGAATATACGTTTGGTTCTTGTGGCTTCAATTTTGTCACGTTTAGGATACGCAAGACAATTTCAACTTATGAAAACGAATGATGTGGGCGCACTTGGGGGTAATTGTGACAAGTTCGGGTAATTGTGACACTTGAATAAATTTGCTATTTTAATATATTTTTAAAAAACGGACAAAGTTTTGACTCAGGAACCTAATTTTGATAGTGTCACATATAACCTCGTGTCACAATTACCCCAACTGACCCAAATTATTGAAGGTGAGATGTAGTTTTAGATTACGTTTGTTTTCCAAGAAAATCAGACATCCCAGAAAGTTTTACGATCCCAAACACATGTTGGTTTGAGAAATCCGTTTGATTTTTTTCCTAATCGGAAAATATCCGGAGAAAAATGATTTTGTCGCCGTGCCATGTGTTTGCCAGCCTTTTTTCCGTTGAAACGAGATAAATATTTTAATTCTATTTCATTCATTGAGAACCATAAAAACTGATATTGTCCGAACAATTTAATCGGTAGAAAAAAAAAATCCAAATTGATTACTGTGAGTTAGAAAAACATTTTTATTACACTAAAAAAAATTTATACGCAGTTACACGGTGAAATGAATTTTTCATTTTTTTTATTTTTTTGATTGATTAACGGGGACTTTGAGTTGAGTAGCAGAAAACGTCTTGAGAAGATAAAAGAATGTTTAATTCCCAGAGGCAGTTTGAGTTAACGCAGCGTGGGGATTCGCCCCAGTTCTTGGACTTTATTTGCCGCTTTATCTCTCGGTGAAATAATTGCTGTGACTCTGATTAAAGTCAATTTTCTCGGTCGAGCATTTTTTACCATTAATCTGGCGGGTGCGCGGGGCCCCGATTATCGTCGGAACGGAAACAAACGTGTATATGTATAATAAAATGCAATTATATAGCGAAGCTAGCGAGGCGTTCGCATAAATATTACTTGCGCCCGAGCTTACCTTACGAACAAATTAAATTCAACCGGCTAGATTTATTGCAGCGCACTTTCGTACTCGGTCTAACAATTCCTAACACTAAATCATCGCCAAAAAGTTTCGTCCCACTTGTACGCCGTTTTTATCATTGTTCGTTACACATTAATTGGGCTATTAAATTATATTCATCTCGTTGCCCAACATGCTTTCGTCATAAATTTATCAGCTTGTTAACAAATCAAACAAATAAACACAAATTTTGTTTACAACTTGATTATGGGCATTACATAGATCAATAGCTGAAAAATCTTGGGATCAAATTGATTGACGAAAAGTAGTGCCAGTTGCGGCAGGGTGGAAGATTTAATAGAAATACAATGGTTGCAGTTCAGGGGGGAAAGCCAACATCCCTAGACGGTCGTTTGGCACGAAAAATAAATCAAACTTCAATACGCTAAGTGGTAGCGTTTGATACTAAACAGGCTGTGTTTTCTTGATCGGGTGCCATTTCTGTTACCGAAATGAAACTCAACTTAATCCCAATAACAATAAAGATGCCTCTCATCTACTGACCCTTTTGCTGTAAAATATTGTCATCAAAATTGTCATTCGAGTTTCAAAAATTGAAATACATTTTTCACCAGATATTTAATTTTGTCTAAAATTGTCCATTCAAAACGGAACGGGAAATTTGAATTCGGGGGAAGGCGGAAATAAAATAAAACAGTTCGATATACATGGCAAATAACTTGGGATGTTTAAAGGTTAGGAGAGAGATTGATGTTATCGTCTAAATGGGTATTTTTTTTCGACTCGAGTCATAAGATGTTGGGTTGTCGTGCCGATTTAGGTGGTATCAATTGGCTTGGGACTTGAGAGCATGGCGAAGAGAAAACACTTTCCTACGGACGTAAAATGGTTGGGCATCGGTTGAATAATCGATGAAGTACAACCACAGGGAATACTGCGATTTGCCTAGGATATACAGGATCCGCAACCTTTGAACCGCCCGGTGTGTCCTTACCAATGAAAATGTTTTGTGAATCCTTATCGCTTGCAACATCCAATTCCGGATATACTAAATCGGATGATCAATCTGTTTCTTTTTTATAAATACTAATATATATTCAGTATATTTCGATCCTTGTGTTTTTGTTCTTTTTAAATAAAACTCATATGTTAAATTCCAAAACTCTGATAAAATCGCGCCATGCCTTTATTTAACTGACTTTAACGCCAACCCATTGGTAAAAAAAAAGAAATCCATATACTGGAATTGTATAACCTCCACAACCAACTCGATATTATTGTTACGCTCGAAAAAAATTGGAGGTTATACATCTCCAGTATATGGAGTTCTCTTTTTACCAATAAATTGGCGTTCTTAATTCTTGAACTGGAGGAGTGAGAGCTCCAACTCCATTGAGTTCAGAATCGACTATTGCTGATGCCAAAATTCATTATTACAAATTCGGAATAAGTTACGCGATTTTATAACCTCATTTTTATTTTTGTCGACAACAACAATCACATTTTAGTTTGTTGTGGTACTATTTTTGTAACACTCATCGTTGCAAAGTCTAACGGTTCTATTTATATATATGTTTAATAAAATGATTATTGATAATTAATTATTGTAATAATGAATTTGGGCATCAGCAATAGTCGATTCTGAATTCAATGGAGTTGGAGTTCTCAGACCTCCAATTGGAGAATTAAGAACGCCAACCCATTGGTAAAAAACAGAAATCCATATACTGGAGTTGTATAACCTTCACTTTTCTTTAAGTGTACAAACAAATACAACGCAAAATGAAAACACTGACTTATCAACACGCAACCAATCACGCAGGTCTCTATTATTGTAGCCAACCTAAAAATAACAAAAATAAATTTGTAAATCGAACCAAAAATTTTGTCTAAGATTTCGACATTACCGACTGCTATTGTTGACATGACAGAAATTTGATACAAAAATCACTTTTAAAACCTTAGGGCTATATTTTTTTACGATTACTTTTCTTTTAAGTTAGCTACAGTGCTAAGCAGCGTGCTGATTGGTCCAGTGTTCTTTCGACGCTGTGTCCATTTGGCATTGTATTAAATTTGTTTTAAATTTTTATATTTATACCCTTCTAACAAAAATTATTTCACGTTACATCACAGCAAAGAAAGTAATGGTTAAAAAATGTTTTTCTATTTCAAAAGTTCTATTTATTACTGTGGAAATTTTCGGATGAAAAGTGACAACGAAATTTTGATTTTATTTTTATAGATTTTGATTTTATAGAACATGAAAGATGAAAATAAAAATTGGTTTTATAAAAAATTGGATATGAAATAAAACGGATGAAATTTATCGGATACGTTTTATATGTAAGGATCCACGCAAAGTCGGAGCTCTTATTTGGCCGTGGAATTGGCAATTGTCTCAAAAGCCGGGGCTGAACTTCGATAATGAGGGATTAAATATTAAGGCGCGTACTCTCCGCTTGCACTCACTCAATGTTCCTTTGTTTTACGGCGCGACGTGACCAGAAAGCAAAATGGCGATCGCACAGATTCCGCGCGGGCTAAATGCGATTAGACACACCGGGGTATCGGCGCGTGCTCATTGGTCCAATCTCAATCTCAAACTATCAATCATGTAAAAAAACATCGAGTTTTTGTACAATTTATAATAATCGTCGAAATCTTATTGAATGATAATCCGACGCTCCGCAATCTGCGATCAAAATTATTCCTCGCTGTGTCATTATTTTTGATCATGAGTTATTCATGCTTATTCGTCTGTGATGGCGTATCATTTCACATCTTGTTTTTCTCCATACAAAATGATAAATAATAAAAACAAAAAACCAACTTGAAAAGATGGAAAATTTTTAATTTCTTTTTTTCTTCAGATTGATTTGCCATCGGTCCCATCTCAAAATCGTTGTAATATTATTTGTCGTTCGACAATGTAAACTTTGAATCTGGTATTAAAAATGAAGAAACTGTTATTATTGCAAACTAAAAGAGCATCATACGGTAAGCGTTTATGTAAATACACGTTGCAAGAAAATGATAAAATTGTCCTATTAAAATATAAAATAAGAAAATATTTTCTTACGCAACAAACCACCAATCACTCGCGTATATTTTGTGTACGATGTATAACACATCGGTGTACACATTTTCTGCATAATCGTGCATTGAATATGAAAAACGCTCCTAGGCGCGTTTTACAAGTACAAAGACAACTTATATGTGTAAACTTTCAACTCATTTCATGAGGTACACGTAAACGCGCGCCGTGCCACAAGTCGCAAAATTACTTTTGAAACGTTCTCACGTTAAGTCAAAAGTACATAATGTAATACGGGATTTTAAATGCCACGAGTTTTTCCAGCAAATTAAAACCAATTGATGATTATTATATAGACACAACTTGGTATTTTCCATCAAAAGATGTTCTCATGTTGAGCATACATTGATGGTCGAGCGATTTTGGTATCTAAAAAAAAAAAAAAACAAGTTTTTCTAACGACTTTTATTTCGTCAATTAAATTAACAGGCAAATAAAAAATAGATTTTTTTTTCGCACAAGAGATTATGTGCGCGCACATGCATGTGCGATGCTCATCATTTAATCAAGAACTCGTCGGAAAAATAAAAAGTTCGTTAGGAATTGCGACTTTGAAGCCAAACAGGACTTGCGCAGTTAATTGAATTGAAATGATACGCTGCGAATAACACAATTATATGTTAATTCCATAAATATAATGAGGTTATTTAATTACGACTATAAGCATGTTGAGAAATTTTCATTTGTTTCTGATGATGAATATGATAAAAGCCGATGCTTGTAATTTTGTATCACTGCAAAAAATAAACATTTAAAAAAAAAGAGAGAGAAAAAAATAATGTAAATATAAAATATATTTCAAGTGATTATATTAAGTTGGGTAACAAAATCGAGTTAACGAAAATTGTTTGGGTTCTGTTTTGAAAGAAATGGCGAAACGTGTTGAGCTGAAGTAGGGTATCAGAATATTGCCCGATGTATTTAATCAGATTGATATGATCTATTCGTGGCGTGAGAGAGCGATGTTAAGGTTGGAGCATCCGGTAAAGAATAGTCGTGTATGGCAGCATTGGGACGCGAGTACGAGGCTGAGATTAAACTGCGAAGGCGCGATTACAATCCAGCGGGATACGATTGGCTGACGGTTCGTCGAACAGCCGGGGCGGAGCGAGTGTAATGAGTTTCTGGCTTAGTACCCGGAGAATGCCCTTTTTCCGTCTGTCCGTCTCGTTCTAACTATCGTTCGCCTCTCCCCCACTGAGGCGGACCTTACGAGCCTCGTTTTCGCTCGGAGAATCATCTCTCCCGCAATTGCACATCGCGTTCCCGCAATTCAAGTTAAAAGCGATTGCTACGTAATTCAAAAATTGAGCATCCGATTTGTTCCCCGAGGCATTTATGCAAAAATGAATTTGACGTCACTTTAGCCTCTTTAGGTTCGGTACATCTTCAACTGATTTAACACTGATCACAACATTTGCTATGTCAATTTATTTCTCATCAGAATTCATTGTTTTGAGAACTTGTTTTTATTTTGAACTCTATTTTATATTGAAAGGTAAAGTGTATTTTGCACTCGAAACAAATGAGTCATGAAAATCGGAACCGAGAGATTTTCATGAAATTAAAATTTTCACTTCAATTTTCACTCTGAGAACTTTCGTTCGAGTTAATTAATGAGCCTTTATGAATTTATCACGTCAAGTTTTTCAAACATTTTTCAAAGTGCACAACGAATGTTTCAACTGTTTTATAATGTGCCATTTGGAACAAAATTTCTCGCTTGTATAACTCTCTGGTACGCATGAATAGAAATAAAAAAAAAAAGAAATGTTCACGGAAGGTACCAGAAAACCCCGGAAATTAAAAACAATGTTAATGTATGTGCTTAAATGAAATTTATCCGCCGAATTATACACACATTCAACTTCCCGTCATAAAATGATGTGAATCAGTTTTTCCTCGGCGAGCTGTTTTGAACGAGAAAGAGTTAATGAACGAGTGGAACATATATATAGTAAAAGCAGAGAAAGTATAATGCAACACGCAAAACCAAATTGTATGTCATTAAAGATATCATTATTCTTACTTTGTATCCGAAAGTCTCGCCGCAATTGCCCCGATCAATATTCTGTGCAATGATAATATTTTACGTACCACTTTGAATCCCCATTTGTCTCGCTCGCGGTGCACGCTGAAACGTCCATTATTATCGTTCAGTGTACGAGAGTAGAAAAAAAAGAAGAAGAAAAAAAAAAACAACTTCGATATATACTTAATGTACAAGTTTTCTTTCCAACACATTTAACGGTGACCAATATTTGCATGCGATGTGCTGTCAAAAGGCGTGTTTTCGCTTGCCAACTTTTTTTGTTCCGCGACTTTTTTTTTTTTCTTTTTGTCGCAGTTTATTATCTTGTTGATTCTTGCTCAATTGTGAGAGTACATTATTTTCATGTCATTGTAAATAGTTTTGACAAATTAAAACATCTGTGGATATGAAAAACAGGCGGATGTGCCAAATATGTCACAGATATGTTTACATATATGTCACAGATATGTTTACATACATGTCACAGTTATGTTTACATATATGTCACAGATATGTTTACATATATGTCACAGATATGTTTACATATATGTCACAGATATGTTTACATATGTTTACATATATGTCAGAGATATTTTTATATATGTCACAGATATGTTTACATATGTTACATATATGTTACACAGATGTGACAAATTAGTAAACAATAATTAATTAACGAAATGACTTTAGAGTAAAGTTCTGTCCCCAATGAAGAATTTACATGTTTATTCAGACTGATGGCAGGGTACTGAAACATTCATACAGAGCATGTAAATCAATTTGGATATATTTTCGAAACTATTGGGTTATTGACAATAGCACTTGAGTGGCGCTTTGATATGCTTGACGAGTGATCGCAAATGTATTATTGTAATTGAACAAATTTTAATTGATTAAATAATGAAATAATAAAAATATTATTGTGCAAAATCTCTCAAATTTACTGATTTCATATTACTATTTTTGATCACGATTTGAACATGTTTATTCGCGCACACGTTTTATGTCATAGGAATATTCAATTATCTCTGTTCAACTGAAGTACCTTCAATGTCGTTTCAATTTGTCCGTTGCATTTATCGGACAAATATCAGGGATTAACAAATATCAGAGCATTGTTTTGGCAAAAGTGCGCGAGATAATAAAATGTAAAGGGACATAAAAAATGACGGCACACAATGTAGATTGCTCCGGTAGTGTCGAAATGTAAAGCACCAATTAAGCGCAATTTCAAAATATCAACATGGTCGATCTGTCGGTCGTTAATCCTCTGGTCCTACGGATGTAAATAATTCCATGGGCTTCGGCCAATGGAACGCGCTGTCAAATTTTATCTTACTTTTGCTCTCTTTTGTGTCAATTTTAAACGCGTGCATTTGTTTTCTGACAACTATTTTATGTGACAAATTAACTTTCAGTACAGAATGTACATTCAGTTATAAAAAATGTTAAATTCAAATTTATGCGTTTTCATTATTTTATTTCATTCAATTTCTTAAAAATATTGTTTGGTTGTTTAACTGTTTGTTTTTTTTTTTTTTTTTTTAATAAGTTATAATCTATTTATATTTAATAATAACATCCGGTATATATCACGTTGAAATAACGAATACAAATTTTATTAAATTTACAAATTCAAGTTATTCCTGTCGGTAAACAATTATTCAGCATGTCTTGTCTGCGACTTGAAGCGATAATAATTCTGTTATTCTAAAACGGTGGATGGCTGTGAGATTTTGTAACGAGCGCGGCGTCGCGGTTTACAGCGGCTGCATGGAATGGAAATCGATAATGAGAGCGTCTGTCGACATGCCTCGAGAAATTACAGATTATGGACGGCGTCGATTGAACTCGTACATACGTAATATATGCCAAAATCCAATTCTTTTATATTTCAGATGTAATTGTAATTGCAACAAATGACTGATGGTTCGTCATTTTTCCGCGTACATACGATATCGTATCAACTTTTCGCCAAACGTACGTGCATTTCGAAAGAAATAATTCACCATTGAGAAAATACTATTTTCTTTACTTATTGCAAAGTTGAGACATGTGAACTGATTCACGTTGCATTTTTTTTTTGCAATTTAATTTTGTGCGATATGAGAGAGACTGTTATTTTTTTTTTGAATTTCTTTAATTCATCAACTGAGAAGAGAAAAAAGTTTCCTAAAATTGACAAAAATGTTGTCTCCATGATGAAATCACTTTAATTAAAACGTTTCTTTTTCAATAACGTATTATTACTTTTTTCATGTAAAAATAAAACTTGAATATTATTTATTCAATACGTTTTTTGTTTGCAACTCAGAAATATCTTGATTTAAAATATTTGCTTGTTACAATTTCATATGTAGAAAAATGTTAGCACGATTTATTTTACGGTACTTTTAAATAATTGAAATTTGTCAGCCACGCAAATGGCCAAAATCGTTGGCGATGAATGTTTCATTTGTCTTTTGTTTGGCTGCAAACAAATTCGGGGCAGCGCGTGAATAATTGATCCGAACATTTATGTCGCATTAAAAATATATATTATTGATTCGAGTTGAAACAAATGTTTTGAAATGGCGTTAAATTGGTACCAAAATTGCACGCTGCGCTTATATTATCGCCTCGACATTTTGTCGATATTCAGCCATTATATCTGTAACGCTGGCTATTGGATGAGCTCAGTTGTCACCGGCCGAGTTTATTTTCATGTTGATTTCGATCTACTGATGTCCGCTCTAATAATGAACACGGCCATTTGTTTATTGCATCATCCCTCCTGACAAATAAATTTTGTCAACACTTTTCGTAATGGACAACAGTCATCAAATTTAAATTGATCAAATATAATTTATTTTATTTCAATTTTATGAAACAACGTTGAAATAACTTGATCTAATTAAAATGAAAAATATGAGTCCAAAATTTGGTGAGAAAAAAATTAATGACATAGAAAAATGAATGATAATTTTTTGAAGTTAAAGATTTTTTAATGTTAAAAAAATATAAAAATGCAAAACCAAAAAAAAAAAAATGTTGAAATATGCCCTCACAGTGTGAAACAGTTCAACATTAATATAGCTTTTTTCTCTCAGATATGATGTTCGAAAATAAATAACAATATTTAGAATTCCGCTACTTTACTTGAAAGCCATGCGCAACTACCAATTAAGGTTTCAAATTTTCTTCATACCACACCTCAAAACTTGATCTTATAATTTGAGATCAACATGAAACGTACGTATTCTTTTTCGGTCAAGCTTTACGAGGATACATTGTATACATGCGTCAAAGATTGAACATACTTTCGCAGGTAAAATTGCACTTGTAAAGAATGTTGAATTCCAAAAACATCAGAACGAGCATCAGAGTATGTAACTTGTCAATGTTTCAGGAATACACACAATACATTTTTTTTATTAAAATTATGAGATCGGGTATTTTTTTATTTATTTTTTTTTTTCTATAAAATTGACTTTTATTTTTTTAATTTAACTATAATATTTGATTATTAATATCTGATCCCTGTTGTAGAGACAAGTAAAAAAATGTTGCGAAAAAAAATGCGCCCATTTCTTTGGTACCAATTGTGTCATCGAATTTTGAGGTCCGGTAATAACGAAGCTAACTCGCATCTATCCCATCAAAAAACAATATCCTGTCGGATGATCGGTAACTAACTAACATTTGGGTTCTCATTTGTCGACATTTAACTTTAGTTATTTGGATTTTCAAAGAACGGCGGGAGAGTCCGAAATAAAAGGAAAAAGATAAGTACAAAAAAAAAAAAAACGGAGAAGATCAGGGTGAAGGGGAAGATGCAAGAAAAAAATCGGCAAGCGTCTGTATCCAGTGAAATTGGCTGGGCCATTAGTGATGTTACTACGTTATTATACGTTCATCGTTTTTTACCCCCAGTATGTGTTAGCGAGAGGCAAGAGCGGCCATTTTGGAATATAGGATTGCGCCCGATGGGATCTCTTCATGTATAATATGAGACACAACTTGATATGCGATTTCAGCGCACTTCATTGGCGCTCGGATTAATTGAATTCTTAATCTACGATTGTGGCATTATTATGCACGTAACGATGATGAAATTACCGACATCATTTCCATGAGAACAGTCTCATTATACTGAGCTTCAATTTCTGATTAACATTCCGATTGGCTGATTTTTAAAATCACGTGACGGTTAACAGAATGTGGAGATGCTTTGATGAAATGATCTGTGTGTTTTTCTTTCGATTCTTTTTTAAATTACAATTATCATTCATTTTTTATGTTTTCATCCTACGATATTGATTGATTTCAACTGAAAAATTTTGAAGTTGAATTTTGAATGAAAAAAGAAATAGTTGGGGTTTTGAGATGTGTGGATTGAATGTGGATTCATTGCATTAGAAGTCATTATGAAAAGGCGAAATGGAAAGGGGTCTTAAAATGAAGTAAAAATTGTCCTGCCAAGACGAGCAAAACATCACGAATGCGATCTGTTAGTATCATTTCTGTGGCGTAGACTGCGGTGTATCATTAGACCTTATCCAGCAATCATCTCGCAGCGTTCTCCAATGGCATCAGCGTGACCCCCGACCCGGCAACCCATAATCGTGTCCGGCCCTTTCATGCAGCGTTTAAATCAAATGCGACGTCATCTCTCGCTTAACAAATCACAGCTCTGTGTCAATTTAGAGAACAGAGCCTCGTATGAGAACCGCGCCAGGCCTTTTATTTGACGTTTAGTATTGGCGCGAGATGTTTGTGGTTACCAACTCGTTTGATACGCCGAGTTATTTCGCTTTATGAATTCTCATTTCGCTTAACAGCGATTGATACTCGAGATTAGTTTTGCCTCATTTTCAGCGCGTTTGAATTCCCAATTTGATCGTTGCGATTCAACAATTTTGTTCGTCTTTTTATCCTCCTCCTTCTTTTTTTTTTTCATTTTGTTATTCTACATTTTGGAATGAAATTTTATTTAAACACATTTTGTAATCGCGTTTAAGAAGTGAGGTGCAGAAAATAAAGAACATCGCCAAAAGAAATGAGACTGTTGAAATTCTTAACGCTGAATATTCACAAAAGAATACTATACTTTTTGATTTTCGTCTGACTACTGCGCACAATGCTATTAATCTGAATATATGCATATAAATTAGAGGGCTCTTTCTGCATATTCAGCCCACAAACATTCGGTAGAAAACTTTTTCGTGCATGTCTTCCACCTGTGTTTTACATTGTATTACACGCGAAAACAAAATTACTTTTAATAGGCGATGTTTATTCTTAACGCATAACAATCTCCGCTTCTTGGTATCAAAAACTAATTCCATATCACGAGATGGAAATGTTTTTTTTCACACTTAAAATATAAAAATAAAAATTGAAAATTTTGATTGAAGACAAAAAAAAAATGCATGACAGAAATTGTGATGAATGTCTGAAAGTCTCAGCAGTCAGTTCAAATGTTTTTTGCAATAACCTCAAAGAAAACTGGAGGTTATACATCTCCAGTATATGGAGTTCTCTTTTTACCAATAATATTGGCGTTCTTAATTCTCCAATTGGAGGTCTGAGAGCTCCAACTCCATTGAATTCAAAATCGACTATTGCTGATTCCAAAATTCATTATTACAATAATTAATTATCAATAATCATTTTATTAAACATATTTATAAATAAAAACGTTAGACTTTGTAACGATGAGTGTTACAAAA
>JAPYZS010001771.1:0-12680 GCA_030522925.1 Trissolcus japonicus | reverse complement strand
ATATATATATATATTTCAATCGTATTTGCATGAGTAATTATTTTACTACACTTTTGATTAAAAATTCTTTAAATAATTGTAAACCTTTAATTCAAAAAAAAGAAAAAAAATATTATACCAAGTTGGACAGTCAGCATTATTTTATTTTTAACTTATTCATTATTTACAATCAAAACATGATCATGTTTAATTAAAGATTTTTCAAATCCTTCTAAAAACTGTGAAACGAACTGTTCA
The DNA here is from genome assembly GCA_030522925.1 of Trissolcus japonicus. Taxonomy (NCBI): domain Eukaryota; kingdom Metazoa; phylum Arthropoda; class Insecta; order Hymenoptera; family Scelionidae; genus Trissolcus; species Trissolcus japonicus. Next base: position 12,443 of record JAPYZS010001771.1, on the reverse strand, counting down.
ACTCAAATTTATTTTTATCAGTATTTTTATTCATATAGCTGTGAATTAAAAATTTACAATCAAAAACGAAATAGAGAATCAAAAATGCAGAAAATAAATACAAACAATGAATTCATTTTTCAAATAAATTTAATTAAAATTTCATCGCCGCATAAGTCGCTGGAATCGTTAATCTTGAAGCTTCGCTGACTCACCCTGAGCGTTATCTAAACTTTCATCTAACCTTTTCTAACAGCCATCTAATACGGGAGCTCCCCACCATTTTCTATGAAAGAGCGAAATAGCGTTACAAGAGGGAAGATGTGCATATATGATAGTGGGGGGATTTTCATACATACCATTGTGCCGAATTGCTTGGCTGGAACATTAAGGTGCTATCATAATACGAAATGAAGGCACAACAATATGCAAATATCCAAATGTCAATACTCGCTTCTTAGACTTCATTTAGCTCTGGAATTATTCACAATGCCGGAACATTTTTCATTTGGAAGACATGAAATTTCAATTACATATTTTTGCTTGCAGACGTCTTCAACCAACTGAATTATTTTTAATATTTGAATACCTAATAGATCAGCTTAATAAATTGTGTAACAGCACAGTGATTGAAAAAAATGCAAAAACATACATTTATTTATGACTTTACATTATTTAATTCATTTCACGTCGTGTAAAATTGTTAAACTGTAATATTTCATGTGGTCATACGTCAGATACAATTATTTTATTGACGTTAAAAATATTGTTCGCTGCAATTTTGACATGTTTGTTGCAGTTTCGTAAGTACAAAACAGTAAGGCTACAACAGTAATTCAATAATTTTTAAAATATTAATTTAACCAATAATTTATTCAAACAATTATTGAGAAGGTTCAATTAAAAATTTAATTAAACATTTGGATCAGCCCTGTAAAAGAATTTTTTTTATTATAGCATATTTTTCTATTTAAAAAATTATTTATGTGATTGATATAAAGTCAAGCTCAAAAATCAAATAAATATTCTCTACGTCATTTTATTTACTCAGCAAACTTTTATAATAATTAGTTCATGATGTAGTTTTTGATTTATATTCATATAATAATGACATTATAACTTTGAATGTATGAATACATATAGTCACGATGAATATTCGAGTTTATTTAAAATCCAAATTATATCATTACGCATCATTCGGTCAAAATCACTTCATTGAATTGTTTCATTGGAGTTGGTAAATATTTAACGATTCAACTAAAATTAATTCATTCAAATCGGGTAACTTTATCGAATCTATTCATATATTTGTATAATTATTTGAAAAACGTTTAATGATTCCGTCAACATCATTTAACTTAAATGAAACTTATTTACATAGTATTTATGCAATATATATTCGACCCTATATATTTATTTCATAACATAATTTTTTTATTTAGATTTCCATTTTTTAAATGCATGCAGATTGATTTTGCAGTTTTTATGATTATTTTGTTCATTTTGAATGAACAAACAGTCTTAATTCGATATCTTCGATGATGACCATATGATTGTTGACATACATGGAGTACATCCTTCCTACACGATAGCATGATTGCAGTCCAACCATCAGCGTATAACGATTCTCGTTAAGGTGCATGTTTGGAAAATGAGTCAAACTTCTATAAACGAAATGAAACTGAACAAATATAACTTTTTAAGTGACACTCAATGACTTCTATAAATTATGATTTCAATTTTTATTTTATTTAACTTTGAATAATTTAATGAATTTTTTGTTGAAAAAAAACTTTTCTTCATTTTTTTTTCTTTTTGTAAATAATATTTTTATTCTTTGCAAAAGCTGTGTTTTATGTTATGTAATACCATTAAACGACATTTAAAATTTTGAACTAGCGTGAAAATATTTCTAACGAAAAAAAAAAAATTACGTATGAATGAAGTACGTGATTTTTGTTTGTTAATAAGTAGAAAAATTTTGTTGAGTTTGATATAACAATACGTCAGTTGTTACGTTTTTGTTTATTGAATTACGACTGAAAAGTATATTTAATTTTTCATTTATGTGAAACAAAAAAGATTTCGTTTACTCCGATTCACTTTTCTTCTTTATATTTTTTGTAACAAAATTTGAATTGAAAAATTGTAAAACGTTTCAATGTACACACAATTTAACGAATCCGAAAAATTACGAGGAAGTAATTCTACTTTTTGCAAATTTGTAAATAGTGAAAAATTGTTTTCAAATTCAGTGATGGAATTAAATTTACTCTGTATTTTTGATTTCAGAAAAAAAAAATCATTGGAGTTATTATCACCTTGACTAATGACCCGAAAGTAATCAACCCTGTTAAATCTGTCGGAACTAAGGTATAATCTTAAAATTTAGTAAATCTGCCTTAGCAATGCCTGGCGTTATTTTGCTGTCTTACTCGCAGGGCATTATATTTTTTTTCATCAGATCCTGGCGCATACTTAATCCTTGCAGCGCCATACAGCGGTCATTTTTGCACGCGATTTCTGAACGCGTCGGTACGGTAGATTCATTGTATCCCAGGATATGCATACCGACAATACCGCAGCCATGTTTGAAAAACAAAATCGACGCGCGGGCAGAGTGTAGGAAAAACAAAATGAAGGCGCCTGCGCTGCAGGTCCAGTATTGAGCGAAACTCCTTGCGCCTTTTTGCAATTATGCCTCATCCCTTACAGTTCGTGAACTTTCCTCCCTCGTCCTTGTATTCGCTGGTCTAACTTTTCAGTTTCTACTTCCAATGTTTTTCTACCTCTAACTCTAACATTGACTTTTCCACCTCCAACAAATGATTACTTTTAATTGCTTTTTAACTAGATGCAATGTATAATGTATTTATTAAATGCTGCAACGAGCGTTAACAATATTTACAATCATTACAAGATTTTTGTCTGCGTTAAACATGTTATTTACCACTTTGTATGGATACAGCGTCAAATTTTGTTTTCATCTTTGATCATAAAATGTATACAGTCGAATAAGAAGCAACATAAAAAAATGTGCATAAAATTGAAAAAAATTAATGAATGGAAAATGAATTAAAATTTCATCATTGGTGAACAAAACGACTCTATAAAGTTTGTACTATGAGCATTTTTTTATTTCGGTGCATGCATTTTTTTGTTTGAAACTCGAATGCTTGTTTAAAATATTTTGATCACGCGAAACAATTCCATTTCATTGAATTCGAGAAAACGCATTGATCATTCCAACGCGAATTAATAGATCAACAAATTAATCATAATCGAGTATGGTGTGTTTGAATTTTAATTAGTACACGTCGAGAAAAGGAACCGTTGAATATTTGTATTGTTCTTCAGAGCGATGTTTTAGATACTTTGACAATGGCATTAATAATGAAAAAGATTCTAAAATGAATATGTTATATCGACATCACGGTTGAGTGAACTATTTTCATATGTTGGTCGGTTATTTTCTTTTTCTCTATTTCTGTTCTGCGATTCTGATGTGGTTTATTGCTTATCAACGATAGTCAATTTGGATCTTTCCATATACAAATAAAATTAAATATTAATTTAATATTAACCTTTCCATATTAATAAAATTAAAAATAATACTATACTAATATAACAATAATAAATTTGATATTTTTAATAAAAGTTTATCATAATGCTGATCTGATTCACGAAAGCATATTGTTTCCTAACATTTTTTTTTTCAAATTCGTACAGTTGATACAAACGAGAATAAGATAATTTAGATTAAAAATAAAAAATTCATGCGATTGCAAGCCATCATTAAGTAACCATGTACAACCACTTTCGTTCACTATTTGTTTAATTTTTTACAAAAAAATTCTCGGTATTTCACTAAAAATTGTTTTCGTTGGTAAACGCAGATAATATTTCAAAATATTCGTATAGTTTTGCAGTTTTCAAGTATTTTTGTTTTATAATAAAATATTGTTCATTGATATGTTTATGGTGAGAATTTCACTTAACGTGGCATTGAAGTTTTATTTTGTAATTAATATAGTTAAGAGAAGGGTTCAAATTTGCTAAACCGTTCAAAAAACGTTACTTCGTAAATCAACATTGAAAAAAAATCAAATTAACTATATCGGATATTTTTTGATATTAAAAAAATGATACGTGTTCTATTTTTTAAAATGAAAAAATTTCAAAATTTCCATTCTTGAATTATAAGAATAGTTCGTCTTTTAAATATAAGAACATAAGAACAAAAAAATGATGATAATTAATATTTTTAATCAAATGTAATTATTAAATCTAATATTTTAATGATTTTTACAATTTATGTTTTTTCAGTCTTATAATAATTGTGTAGATAACTACAATTTCCTACTAATTCAAGGTGAAGTGGCCGCCATATTGAGACTCTAAGAGACTTACATGAACGACCAAGCATTCATGTCTCAGACGGTGAAAGTAGAATATTGCACTGCGTTCAATTCTCTGGTGTAAAAAGCATTAAATAATTTATATCAAACTTAATTTGTATGTTTGTTGTTTAACATGAATTTTAAAACATCAAAATTTTGTATAGAAAATTTAATTCTGATTTTTTTTATTATTTTGATCATCAGTTGTTGTATAAGAAAAATATATCAACACTTTTCAAGGATAAAACGTTAATCACAAATCTTCACCCGTAGTATTCGATGGTTATTGTGGAAAATTTCATATATATCGATTTCGCACAGCTGTATACAACTGTTATAAGCGCGGATTTTGCAATTGAAAAAAAACATTGATTCTTAATAATATTTTTAATTGATTTGAAAATTACTTCGGAAAAATATTTTTAATAATTAATTTTATTATAAAAAAACAACAATTCGTATGACATTTTTAGATTAAATTTTATCTAACAAATATTTATTTCTTTGGTTAATGATTGCTTTCCTTTAACTTTAATTCATGTATATTAATTTTATTTACAAATAATCATTACATTTGTAATTAACAATGAATTAATAAAAAATAATGAAGAACTTAATAACGTATCGAAAAAATGCAAAATATTTTTGCTCCTTGATATTTGTTCATTATTATTCAAAGAATCATCCTAATCGTAAACATACACATCACGAACGCTGCGGTGTTTTAATAACTAAGACTACTCAGGTTCCGTATAGTAACCGAAAACACATTAGACAGAATCCATTATTGACACATTCACAGCATAATGGATTCCGGAATCAAGGATTGGAGCTTGTTTCGTTTTCAGTTACCAAATAGTTGTTAAGATGATTATTGAAAAAAATCAATAAGCGCAGTATCTTAGTTCTACGTTTTGGATTATTAATTTCGGTAAATTAATTCTATCATTACGATTATGATTTTTTTATATTTTATAATTTTCTTCTTGCTAAAAAGTTCTTATAAAAATGTCTTTCGAATCACATATCGTGTGACTAAAAATTATTTTTGTGAAAGAAATAAAAATTGTAGAATTCGACAGGATTATTTTAATCTTCGTTAAAGCTAAGCTTCTTTTGTTTGACAATACTCGGATCCGCACTACTGATTTTTCTTTGTCAATTTTTTAAGTCGCACTCAAGAATAGTTTTCAATTTTTGGGTAAGTATATTTAGTTCGGATCTAGATATAAGGAAAGACACTGCTATATACTAAAATTGGAAAGTGGGTTTCCGATTGTGTTTTTTTTTTTCAAACAAACAATTTTTTAATCGCGCATTTTATTAGTAAAACAAAAAACTTAAACTCTAATATGGGTAATATTATAATAACGTTTTTTAATAACTACTAAAAAAGTGATTAATTAGAAATAATTTTATTGAAACATTTTTTCATGAAATTACATTTATTGACATGACGATTATCACAAAAATCTGACACCGCGAACTCTATCGAACCAGCACTCTGATTATGCGTATAACATGATTTAAAACCTTATTGAAATAATACATTTGTTCACTCATCTTTTGATCCTTTATTCATAACCATTAAAATTTATCGCGATCTAATGCTTGAATGCCTAAGCCCTACGTCACAGCTGTGATCAAGCCGAAAAAAAGTTGCATCACTTCTTCAGAGCGGGTGAACAAAAAGGCGATGCTCAATCATCTCTCGCGCGTTGATACCCGAAAATCGACGTTTGGCAACCAATGCCTCTAATCCCTGGAAAACCTTAATTCTCACGCCTAAAGACCTGACGACTATATCTGTACCACCAGCAAACATACGAAAAACTTGGTAACTTTTTTTGAGTGTGATATAAAAAAATAGGTGCAATTTGAAAAAAGAAATTCAGCCGATCGCGGCGTGGCCTAAAATTAAAAATAATGATTAAAAAACACTAAGTATTGGAACAAACAATATTTAACAATAATCAAAACAATAATACTACTAATAATAATAATACTAATAATAATAATAATGACGATGATAATAATAATAAGAGTAAGAGGCGAAGAGGCGCAGGTGGTGGCGAGGAAAGGGAAGAAAACGAGGGGAAGGAGTGGCGCGCAAAGGAGGAGGGTTGAGCCAGTGGGGGGCAAACTCCACGGGTAATGGTTATCAAAATTGCGCGTGCCATTATAATTTTAAAGTTGACTTTCCTCGCTTTTGGTTAGACTGTAGGTTGACGGCAGGAGGTGCAGGAAGGCCAGAGGAAACTGCGAACGAGGAGGACAAGTAGGCAGGCGGGGAGGCGACACGACGCAGGAGAAAGAGGAGCAAACGGGAAAGGGTAGGGATCGTCGGGTTGGTGCTCGAGTCTGCACGGCAAAACGGGGGACGTTCGGGGTTGGTTGCCCGGCGTAGAAGAACCAGGGGTTGGAGTAGGTTGGGTCATTTATTTCCTCTCTCTGCCGCCGCCCCGCTGGGCCCCCCGCGAGCCCCCGCGCTCCTCTCCCCGCCACGGCATAATTTATCGCGAGGATTTTCGGGAAAGCACGCAGAGCACCGCGATAGAAAGCAAAAGGGAGCGAGACGAGCAGAGTGTGCGAGGGAGAACGCGCCATCCAGCCCGCAAAAAGAGTAGGAAAGAAACAACCATGTCGGCGGCCAAGAGCGGGAGCAAATAGGCAAAGGGAACCGAAGGGTGAAGGGACCGGCTCATGAGCCAAGGGGCTAATACATCCACCCGTCGCGTCCGACGAATTTTCGCCTCCAAAATGGAAAATTAACCCCACTGTGACTGATTCGGTATTTTTGGACATTCAATATTTAACTAACGTAAAATACGTTAATTGATGTAATCAGAAAATCGTTATTTAAAAGAAGCTCCAACTTGAGATTCTTTTTTCTTTGTCTCCTTTCTTCTTTTTTTTTCGTTACAATTTTTTTCGGTTTTTTCTACTGTCAGTCTATATATTTTACTTTTATTTTGGGTTTCACTTTTTTGCAGAACGTCGGATAATGCCGGTGGCACCGTTCGAACGGGGTTTGAGTCTGAGGTTGACATGATTCGTGACAGGTATATAAGAAATGGCACGGCTCCGACGTACTATAATAATTCGGATATTCGATGTTGAAACATTCCGAACGTTGCCGATGCTTCAAGTTCGATGAACCAGATAAAAAGATTAACTATACATTGCTATTCGTTACCGCTTCTATCATCTATAGTCGAAACAATGAAATATGTATTGTATTTGACATCGAAATTACGGTATATTGCTAATTATATGTGACAACTGCTAGTGCACTGTATATGTAAATAAATTGTAAGTCATTCAATGTCCTGTAGCAACAGCATGATCAAAATAGAGTCCTCCTCATTCACGAGACGGTATTAATTCTAATCTAATAAATCCTTTGTAGGTACGCAGTGATTAACTGATAATCATTTTTCATTGTATACAAAACACAAACATGTACTTAACAAATTATAAAATATAATTATAAATGTTCAATTAAAAAATTGATGAAAAAATTGAATGAGAATTCTTTTTTTTATTTTTTTCTTTATTTTTTTGTTTTCGTTCATTTTTTTTTCTTTAAGAAAAAAAACGAATAAAAATAAAAAAATTGAAAACTTTATTTAAAAACTTTTTTTTATCTTTTTTTTTTTCTTTTTTTGTATTTTTTGTATTGTTTGCAATATTGGCATCATAAAGTATTTCCCGCTTTTTCTCGTCGTATTTTAGATTATGCAGACGCACTGCAAATGGAGACCTCATTTAAGATGTCGGACTCTCCCGTTGTAATTTATATAACTTGCCATTTTCTGGAAACATTTGAAAAATTCGCCTTGTAATTACAGAAATGAACTGAAGTTCAACATTCTCACGGACAATTCGTTGTTAATTATATTAGCGGTGGAACAATTTCATTTAATTTCGGATAATAGCGTTTCATTTAATTTGTTGTCATTATTTAAGTAATTAGTGTTAGACGAATTTCCACATTTCACGAGCGTTATCAAAAATTGATCACCGTCCGAAGTAAGGTATACTGACAAAAGTGACACGAATATAAAGTAAATGAACGATCGCAATAACGTCTTAAATTGGCATTTGATTGAGGGTATTTGTTACAAAATAACCATCAATTCGATAGACAAGTGTTCGTCCAAGAAACAAGTAATTTGTGTCAATACCACGTTGATTGTCGATTCCACAAGCTTCAGTCTGCTTGTACTCCTCACCATAATTTATCGAGCCAATCTCTCCGGTTGAGTTCATCATGTATCTTGAGCAACGAAAATATTTGATGAGATTTCTTCGATAGTCAAACATCTTATCAATCAAACTTCAGTATCAGTTTTATTTCTCAACGCAGACTTGTCGTTGCCACATCCATTGGTATTTATTCTTCTCATTAGTTTCGCAAATTTGCACATGGCGTGACAGTCTGATGTAATAATTGGAATTATTTATGTTGACTCTCGTTATCTTTGACGATAACATCAACGATCAAAATATTGTAGTCACCATTGTATTTATTTACATTCACTCATTTTTATTACAATTTCATTTTCAACTTTTCATATCCTTTCAGGAATTTATTTTCCATGCGAAGAATTTTAATGAACAAAGTACCATGTTTTACAGCAAATGCGCCACACAGTGTTGCCAAAGCTTTCGTCTCCGTACGCTGTATCCGCGCAGTCTTATACATTATCCACACACATTTGAAAAAAAAATTGCACGCACTTTTCATTTCCACCATATGCGCAAGAATAATTTAATTCAAAAAACTATTTTCATCCCACGATCTTTATCGAATAGTGAAAATCCTTTTCACAGTTTCACATTTTCAGTTATCATTTCAACTAACTCCGAATAATTGCAAGTCAAATAACCTATCGGTGATTCTAGGTTAATTAATTTAATCTGATTTGAAAATAATAACATTTATGGCTCATATTAGAATTGTTAGAACTTCCCGGATGATAATTCCGTCTATTATTTGTCAGCTGAATTTGTCATCCGTTAACCAATTTTCAATTTTAGTAATATCCTTTTCCTTTTCGCATTGCACGTCAAATCATTTGACATTTGAGTTAAAAAGTCAAATTGGCGTGAAAAGTTGTGCAAAAATGTTCGTGAAAAGTGAAAAATTCTGTTCATAAATTAATAGAAAGAGAGCGTTCGATGTAAGTAACATACAAAAATATAGCGTGAGATCTCTGTTCAAATATCTGCGCACGCGCAATTCCGGACAATTTTTTAACGATCCACTTACGTTCACGGACGGCGACTTCAATACCTGTGATAATGACACAAAATGTGCAAACATTTGAGGGAGACCCTAGCGATCTATTCTTAATGCATTTAATACAACAATTTTTGACGTCGCCGATAAATGCAACGGTTAATAAAATTCTAATCCTATGAAAGTGCTCTGATGGTATGGTTTGTTTTTTTGCTTTTCATTCTTTTACCTGCGAACGACGCATTAATGCACGAGAAACTTTATAAATTTATGAGTAAGGAAGGAATTGTTTGTCGGACGTAGCACCCCGTTGAGACAAGAGCAAAATTATGCTAGTTAATAGTAAGGCTGACTGGGGAAATAATGTTTAGAAAAGTGCCAGGGCAGTTCGAAAGTTGCTTGGACGTTGTGCCAACTTTTTCGGTATTTTTCATCCAAGTACATACATTTTTATTTAGACTTACATCAAACTCCGTAAATCACGAAGTTGCAAGCGAAACTCGTTTTTTTTTAAATTCATTTTCGGTCTAAAATTAATTTGCACCGGGAAACGCGAAGAGCGCTCGCAAAAGCGGGGGAAAAGAGGTGCGTTATCTTCTGTTTGATAACACGTTCTCGGAACTGCCCTTTGACAGAGCCTATTTGCCTCTCTGTTTCCGATCGTTCATAAATTTATAATTTCGTTATGAAGAATGACGATGGAATACGCGAACTGTTTATTAGAAAAAAAAGTAGTGTTTCATAACCAGTGCTGAAACTATTCGGCCTACAAGGGCACTTCCATAAATGTAAAAGCAAAAATATAGTTTGCCGTACGATCATGAGCGCGCAACGAAGGTTTCCGGGGAAGTCCCCGGGATGTGTCATCCGATAGAAACATGTCAATGTGAATGGTCAACGGTTAAATAGGTTTGGATCAAATTAAATGTCGCTTTACCGGAGCGTTATACACGTTGCACTTCGGTCTTCCTTTAAAACTTAAACTAAAATGTGATTATACATTTAATAAATTGGTTTCTTCTCTTCTGAAGCGATCAGTCTTTCCAATCAATCGATGCACAATTGGATGAAAATATTAGAGGTCGATTAACGAGCCTAGATTTTTGTGTTATTTACATGCTCACCCTTCGTTGCAAAAAACTGAGGATGAAAAAAAAACCTGACCAAAATCTTTTTATATTCGTTAATTTTTTTTAATAATTTCGAATATTATTATTGAATAGAGAATAATAAAAAAAACGGTATACACTATTCATTGGCCAATAACTTCAAAAACACAATTTTGTAATTAACAAACAAACAAGGTAACGTTATTAAAATTTTACTTTTTATAACATGTTTTCTGATATCAATTTGGTAAGTGATTGCAAGCAACGTGAGAAAAAAATGATAATTGTTAATCATTTTTTACACAGAATCAGAGAAATTTCAATGTTATTGAGAAATCGCACGATGACCTTCGGTTGCTAGTTTTGAATGGATAAATATATGAATGAACAATATAATTGAATAAATAAAATTACGCCGACTTCATGAATGGAACGCTTGATCAGAGTTTAATTTGTTTGAAAATATGTGTGCTGATGATGTGGAATTCGGTGGACGAAATCGCATTATGTCGGGGGAATTTTTAATTATTTTATCTCCGATCATGTATAGTTATTTTAGTACGCTCGCATCAATGTGACTTCATTGACCGACAATACTTTTGACCTTGTCTTTACTGTACTGAATTTCATTTAAAATCAACACAATTAAATTTTTTTTCTAATCGTTAAGATAGAGACGTCGGACGATATTGCGAATTAAAATTTCGTCAACTATGAATTCTAGAAAATTATACATGCATCTGGTCATGAAATTTAAGCCCGTTTGAAAATGTGAGTGCCAACGCCGTATCTTGAGTTTATTCAGCGAAGACTCGCCATTTCGTGAACAATTTGATTGTGCGCCACGTTTCGTCGCGCAGGACAATGTTACGCTGTAACAGTTCTATAGGACGGAATACGATAGCTCCTGAATAGACCTCGAAAACTGAATAGTTTAGAATGTTCTCTGCGAAGTTGGTGAAGTCTCGTTGTTTACATGAGAAACGTCGTTTGCACCAGCTTTGCTAAGTACAAACATTTTCATCAACACAAAACTGTATAGAATGGAAAATAAGAAAATAAAGTAAAAATAATTTTTATTAGCATATTAGAGTTAGGGTAACAGTGAATGACCAGGTACCATTGAATTACCATTTTTTAGGTTAGTTATAAATAAAACAAAAAATGGTAAATGCTGATTTTTAAACAATAGCCGTCAAGCTTCTCTTGATTATCAAAAAAAAAAATAATCTGCAAATTTTGATATTTCACGAACTTTATCATTTAAAAAAAATTGAAAAGTATATTTTCACTTGTTTTCAGAATAAAGAAAAGGATAAACGTGGCCGTCATCAACAGGATGAAAAAGGTTATTATTGCACATAAAGGTATTATGTGCAATAATAAAAATATGTAATTTTACTGTAAATTTTATAAGGATCCCAACATTATTGGATATTCTATGAATTTTTATGTTATTGCATTAAATGAATATCTATAGATAATAATATTTTTTCAAAAAATTGTTGTTTTGATGATTTTAAAAATTCTTCTGAATTTTTTTATCTTTTATGTATTTAATTTTGGCTATAGTTAAAATTTTTCGTACACTGTTCTATAGTATCGAAGAAGCCCGCACAAACCTTATGGAAATTGGCCTTCGGTCAAAATGTCTGAAATTTTAGTATGTTGTTGCTGAGACCATGCTGAACAAAAGTCATCATGGGCACA
>JAPYZS010001770.1:0-12692 GCA_030522925.1 Trissolcus japonicus | reverse complement strand
GCGCGAAGGTCACGTGCGCCTTTGATTGGCCCGCGCGACATCGATCGCTGGATCGATACGATAATCGATCCAGCGCTCCGCGGATCCGTTATAATATATTTTATCTCTATTAAAATTTCTGAACTCAGAAAACACGATGTGGTATAAAAACCTGTTAACATCTTGGAAAAATAAAAATTTTGTATAAATAATTGTATTAATAATAATATATATTTTTTATCTAAAATAAATATATTTATGTATATGGACTTGTATATGTATATATACTTTGTTGTCTCCTCGAAAACTTTCGAATAATTATACAGAACTATATAATTAAAATTCATCGTATAAAATTTATTTTTTAGGTGTTTGACGCAAAAAATACGTTTGATGGAAAAACGACCTGAAACTCGATTCATTAAAATGGTTGTAAATTGAAAAAGCAAAATTTTAGGGAGTGTGGATCGTTAATTCTTTTTCAGAGTGTAGTTAGAATACATTTATCTTATGAGTGTGTTTCCCAAAAAGTTGTTTGAACTAAGATGTACTTGTGGGTAAGTGGTTAAAGCGGCAGACTATCACTTCGAAGACCCGTGTTCGAATCCTCGGACATGAAAAAGTTTTTCAGCCGAATTTTTGGTTATCAAAATTGAAAATATAAATTAATAAATAAACTTCAATATTTGTACTATAAAATAAATTATACAAATTTTTAATCAAAAATTTTTTTTCATTTAATTACATTGAAAAAATATAGATAAAATATAGGCAAAATATATATATATATATATATATATATATATATATATATATATATATATATATAAATATATATATATAATAGGCAATATTAAATACCGCCGTCTTAAAAAGAACATATACATACATATTTGCTCAGGGTCCTTAGACACAGTATTTTTGGTTTTCAGAATTTTCGGCATTCGTTTTTGAGAAGAAAAATATTGATTTTCGTAAAACAGTTTACGTCACGTATTTTGTACCGGTCATATGTGCTCCGACTTTGGAAACGCTTTGTTTTCTGATTTTTGTGAGAAATACATGCGAAGAGGACGTAAACTGAGCGCTGGAGAAATATACGCAAACAGCCAAAGTAGACAAACAAGGGGGAGAGACCCTTACCCTGAAACTGAGACTTTTGTGTGACCGACAATCCTGACCGAAAACCTAACCTTGAATATAATTCTATAAGCGCTATGAAGCAGTGGAGAGTCGATCACGATCACTCTCTCCTATCCCGTGAGTAACGGCTCATAATTTTACTCAAAAAACGCATTTTAAACAACCTTAGTGTCAAGAACAAACTTTCTTGGTGATTTTGTTTTTTTTGCCTTGAGGTGGACGGACGGGAAGGAGAATGCGACCATGTCATAACTCTAAGGCACAGAGCGAAGACGGACAAATTTCAAGGACTGCTGAACGTCGCTCGCCATTACGCTGAATCCTACTAGAGAAGCTGTATCATCTTCTTGGCGTATCTACCTCCAAGCGAGAGAAAGAGTATCTCTCTCTCACTCAAAGTGAAAAAAACATGAGTCTCGTTTGCGAAGTGGGTATGTGTTCCAAAACACCTATAAATGAGCAAACTGTACAGCAGCCATTTCTGTCACTCCAAAGGACACCCGTTGGTCGACCGAATGCTTCTCTTCTAATCAAAGAGGCGCTCAAAAACAAAAACACACTCTTCAAATTTAAATTTACGCAACAAAAATCTCCAACCAACAATAAAAGGACCAGCGAAGAGATAACTTTTTCAGATGATGAAGAAAATACTCCAACAAACACACCGAGAAAACAGAAAATCCTGAAAGCAGACATAGGAACGATGGAGTACGAAAACTACAGGCAACAATGGCGCGTATTTTGAACGAGATCAGCGGGCTACGATCGGAATTAAAAACTACACATGCAGAACTATCACAACAACTGGCCGATCTCCGACAGGAAATGTCAGACAAAGATCAACGTATGAGAGAATTCCAAATAGATGTCGACAAACGTCTGGAGGCACTGAAGGCTAGCCTCGTGAACTCGAGAGATGTGGAAAGCCCGGCCCTTGAACAACGCCTTGCCGCCCTGAAGATTGAAATCTTAACCCAAAGTCAATCCACAGCCAATATAGATGTACCCAGCAAGATGAATCGATATATCGAAGTTATGGAAATTCTGAAAAGAGAAAAAAGACGCCTGAACATTCTGATCAAAGGGCACACGCAGACAGCAAGTAATCTCCAGGTCGATGTCGAAACTTTTTTGAGTGGCAACTTCAAGGTAAAGGACGCGGTACGTTCGGCCAGAATTGTATCCAGGCCGTGTTCACGGACAGCGATGTTAGTCGAAACAACGGGCTGGGAGAAAAAACTTGCCATCCTTTGCACAAAACGGACCAACCTCCCAAAAGGAGTCATAATTGAACCTGATATGACCCCCGAAGAGCACCAACTGAATATAAAGCTGCGAGAAATAGCAAGAAACGCAAAACAGACGGGAAAATCAGCGAAGGTGTATCGAAAACGAGTCATGATAGACAACGAAGACTACTATTGGGATGAGAACTCTAACCAGTTGAAAAAGTGCACCCGCCAACGACAGCAACGCACCAGAAACGACGACAACAAAAATGCGCCTCAAAATAAACAACCAAACTTAACGAAACAAAAAAATGTATGAACGAATCTACGCTAAAAATAACATTTTGGAACGCTCCCGGTATGAAAAACAGTTTTGACAGTCCGGAACTTCAAACGGCACACATTATATGTTCAACTAAGACCTGGTCTACCGCTGCTCCAACTCTTCCGCCTAATTGAACCAATTTTGATATCTGGAATTCACCTGCCACTAGGGAAACGAGCATAAGAAGAGCCAGTGGAGGACTCTTGAACCTATGCACCAAGCAACTTGAGGCCTTCTTGATCAAGTCCACAAATGCCTGGATATTCCTACTCATCCATATACAGGACACCTCTCTCATTATCGGTTCGGTATACTTTGGCCCACGAACGACATCTGTGTACAACTCGATCTGTTGCAAGTAACGCTCGACCACCTAGGAAATACCTATCCAGAAGCCCTAAATCTGATTGGGAGCGATTTCAATGCTCGAATAGGGGAAATCAGAGAAGTCCATCCGGCGATCCTAGAGGACACTGTACTCCATCCTTCTCGCTTGTCATACGACAAACTTGTCATACGTCAATCCACGGGGGCAATATCTTATGGAATTTATGTCTTTATCCCAATGGAAATTATTTTTTTATAATTATAGTTATTTTATTGAATGGAAATTATGGACACTGAAAACTATTGGCCAAATCCGGCCCTCCAGCTTTATCTGAGTTTGTTTGTTTTCTATTGTTTTAAGTTTTTTTGGCATTAATTGTATGTAAATTTTACTTTTGTAGTATGATAAATTATCGAGTATTATCAAATGTCGAGGTTTGGTGTTGTGTATCTTAAGTGGTGGGGAAGAAAACGTAGATGATGAAGTATTGTTTGAATAAAATTTTAAATAAGCGTAGAGTTGCGCTGAGTATGACAAAAACCCACCAGATTGTGATAAAACCTTATACATTTATTATCAAAAATATAAAATCAAAAATAATTTATGAAATCGGGAATGAAAAAAGCAGTTTACTGGGATTTGGCGACAAGCTAGAGATCTCCCAGTGGTTTACCCATAGATCATCCATAGATTTTTTTGCATGGGATAATACCCCAAATATCTCCAACAAATTCAGAAACTCAGTTGGGAAATGGACAGTGTTATCGATAATTTGAACATAGTCAAATGATGTATACTCTTTTATATTTTCAGGAATATGTTGCAATATAATGTTTTTCAAATAATTTTCAGCGTCATTTATCGAAGCTAAAATAGCTGTGTCACTTAAACAATTTACTTATTACCGGAACGATACCGGTAACAAAAGAAACAAAATAAATCAACAAATGTAGATTGCGTACCAACCTATAAACAATTCCAATAACGATAGCGATGACGATGATCATCACATTTATTGGTACTATTGTAAATTTATGTTCATGTGAATAGACTTATAGGAAAATACACAATCTTAGAACCTGAAACGTCATAAGTACATACAAACTTGAAATGATCCATTTTCGGGCTATGTCACTTTTGGTCAGCGTAATTTCAGCTTTAATATATTGCAATTTCAACCAATTTAACCCAAACCATGTTTTTATATGATCGGTGCGGGGTCTTTTTGACATTTAGTTGATTTCATTCAAAGTTGTGAACTTATTGGCTGTCACTTGTTTAAATAAAATTGAAAAATTATAATACTAAGTGAATTTGATATCAGGAATATTGGTATCTTTGGAAAATAATAAATTATGAAAAAAGTCATTATAAAAATTGGATTATAAAAAGTGTACGTAATCAGATTAATCTTCAGAAATAGTAAGACGTCCGACAATTACTACAGTCTTTAAATTGTGATACGAGTCATCGAAGAAACTATTTTGTTCAGTTTGTGCTTAAGTAAACATGTTCGGATCCTTCGAAATTCAATAATACTGACTCATATTCCTTTTCTCTTCGAACGAATACTTCATTTGAAACCAGCGTTATCCTTGAAAATGAACAAGTTGCATTATCAAATACTAAGTAATTTAGTATTTGAGTCCCCTTGTTGAAAGAAATTCTATATTTATGTTATAAACGGAATATTCTGAACGTTGTGTATACAAACGCATTCTTTCGATTTCATTTAAAGACAAAATTGTTATTAACGTAATATACTTCTTCTTTACTATTTTATTTACTATCTTTACACATTTTCATTTTCACATTTATTTATTTTTCTATTAATAATAATAATAATAATAATAATAATAATAATAATAATAATAATAATAATACTATTATGATATTATCAGGAACATAATTAAATTATTAATATTATTACATTAGTGATATTGATTATTATATCATTATTTCATTGATCATAGTCGACTTTAATTCAATTTAATTACCAGCAGAAGATCAATTATCTCCAAATCAAAATATTGAGAAATAATCGAATTTAATTGTATTTGCTTCCAGTTACAATGGTAAATTTACAATTCGTTATAATCAGTTCGAAAAATTTATGAAAATAAACAATTATAAAAATAAAACAATTTAAATTAGATTAATAATTCAGAAAATTGTGATTAATAAAATGAATTTTGTAATAATTTTGATTCAATCTCAATATAATAAAAATCAGATTTAATATTCAGAAAAACTTCATTGCCAAAGTTTCGAATGTTTTGAAAAGGTTACCTGTCATTGGGTTACTTCACTAAACCTCAGAGTTACAATCAATTGACTGCATCAGTTCATAGCATGGAAAAAATAGAGAAAAGAATAAAGTCATAAAGAAACAGACCGTGGTTCATCACTCATTTACTCTATACAAGGGCTCGGAGTCTCAAACAGTTTGTCATATATAAGAACATAACATTTACCAAAGGAAGAGTACATATTTGCGCTACATCTTTTAATTGGTTTGTTGAGCCTCCGGTTTTAAATATAAATTTCGGAAATGTTGATATATAGACAATTGAACCATGAAGTGGTGTAAAGTTGACCCACATTACCCACCCCCACACCCACGTTAAGGGGTGTGAGGGTAAGGTTTCTTGGACCTAGGGCAAGAGAGATTTTTAAATACTCCCTTGACAATTACAATACTAACTGTTGTGTACAAATAAACTACAGTCATTTAATACACTATTTCCAAAAGTTTTTATCAATGTTTTACAAAATAAAATAGTGATTAAAATAAAATAATATTTTTGTAAATTTGCTTTTTGTTTGAGACGCACGCACTTTGAATTAAACACAAGACAACGTTGGCAATTTTCATTTGACAACTAGTGGGTCGTCCGAGGACGACGTTAATTTTGTCTTGTGCACGGTTCAAGCTCTAGCCGATTTCTGATTTTATTTGGCAGTTTCCGTCTTGAGGAAACTGTGTGATCAATGCACAAAGAAGTCACATGTTCCCCTTTGGGTGGAAAATTCTTAGAAAATTAATAAAATTTATGACTCTCTGAAACATGTCACAACTCGTGATTTTATTTAGAAAAAGTTATATGAGTCGCGAGCGATTCGAAATTCATTTATATAGAATCTTGAATGATTCTAAAGATTGTTTGTTCGAATCTCGCAGCGACTCAAGTTTTGTTTTGGGTCCGTAGCGGACGTTACGCGAGTGAGGCTCGCCATATGATCCTTTTCTTTTTATGAAAGAAAAATTTATTACCTTAAAATAGGCGTCAGAGTGGTGCGTCTTTATTTTCCAGATGTGACGTGGTCTCATTTTATTTTCTATTTTCTCTTTATTAAATAATTAAATCGTTATTTAAACTTAAATTATTTATCCTACAAAACACTGACTTCCAGGCGGAGGTCTTTCCCATCGGGGCGTGCGTAGGAAATCTATTGATAAGAGACGACCTGAGAAAATTAGGGCAGTGGGACCGGAGCATATCCTACAAGTTTGTAAGATCATTAATCTCGAAGCAATTGTCTAGGTATAGGGGGGATAGGTAAAAAGGCTTACGTTATGTGCCTCTTGCGGCCCATATTTTGAGTCGCTTTTTCGACTGTAGGTTAACTGACGTAGAAAAATATTCTAATTCTAATACCAAACATTTTTCTGAATTATATCATTACTAAGCTTCCATCTCGCGTTTTGTACGCGCTTCCTTTTAATTTGATTTCACAAAGTTATGTGAAATATATTATTCAACATTTTTATGTATGTTATATAATAACAAATTGTAACCCCATCTATTTTTTCGTGACCATGATTTCTCAATAAAAATAACGACGGTTGGTAATGAAGGCTCTTCCCATACCGGCAACCTCCAATTCCGTAATTTGACTCCTTCGCCACCAGAGGGCAAAAGGTCCGCGAGCGCGTATAAATAGAGAGCCGGTAGTCAGACCTGCCTCGTCGGCAGTACGAACAACATCCCAGCAGCCCAGCCATTTTCCTTTCCCACTCCTAAACCTTTCCCTATATAACCAGGGCACGCTATTCGGAGAGCTCAGTCTCTCGCCAGACTCTCCAGCAGTAGCTGCTTTAGTTGGCTCTGCTATCCTAACCTCTCACCCATGGACTGCTTAGGTTGGCTCCACAACCTATTCCCTGGAGCTGCTCCGGTTGGCTCCTGTAAAGTTGCTTCGGTTGGCTTTACCCCAACCTGACCTGACCTGACCTGACCTTTCCTCGTGGAGCTGCTTCAGTTACCTCCACAATTCCTTTCCCGTGAAGCTGCTTCGGTTGGCTTCACATACCCTAACCTTTCCCGTGGAGCTGCTTCGGTTGGCTCCATACCCCTTTACGTCGCAAAGCAGTCTCGGTTGGCTTTACCTATCCTAATCTTTCCTGTGAAGCTGCTCCGGTTGGCTTCATATTCCTTTTTTTCCCTCCAAGCTTCTTAACTTTCCCCACCATACAATAGGTGACGCTGCGATCACACCCACGGACTATAAATGACTGTCACCATGGCTTCCCATCTCAGTTCGCGGCAACATGGGGAAACGAGCAGATGCTCGTTGCCAGGCAATCAAGGCCCGTAATCTCCAGCGACTCGCTGAAGGTAACGTCAAACAAACGATCCACGACCCGGACGAGCTGGATCTCGAGATTGCCCGGATCTAGGATTAACTGCGCGAAACCTTAGGAGACGATGATCTCCTAACCTCAACACCAACACCAACAGCGACACCCAGACCCTACCTTCCGAGCTAAATATACCGGTGTCAAATTATTATATATGTCATATGTATGTGTCACATATATGTCATATGTATGTGTCATATATATGTCATATGTATGTGCCATATATATGTCATATGTGTCATATATATGTCATATGTATGTATCATATATATGTCATATGTATGTGTCATATATTATATATACGTCATATATTTTCTAAACTATTGATTGAAAAATTCTTAAAATAATAAATATGCGAGAACAGCAACGGCAACGACAATGGCAACGGCAGTTATTATTTTTTGATGACAATAAGTCAATTTTCGAGGTAGCAGCAACGGAAGCGCAAGCGTCAACGGCAGCGGCAACGGCAGTGCGATATTTTGATAGCAAGATCGGTTTACTAGTTTCGGGCTATGCTTCCCCCCACTTATGCTTCTTTGAAAAAAACATAACTGGGCAGAAGCATAACATTTGATTTTAAGGAAAACCCGTTTAAAATTTTTCTCAAGTTTAACTTACTGTTCGTCCCAAATCTTAAAACGTCTCCGTGTAATGGCCGTTGGAAAACGTATCTTTGTGTGTGTGAGCTAATTAAAGCGGCTAGAATTCAAAATAGACCAATAAAAGTAAAGCGTTTGTACTAAGCGTAGCAAGGTTAGCTTGTGGAAAAGATACCGAGGGACAAACAATGAGTTAAACAAAAAACATTTTAATATTTTCCATTAATAACATACCATTCGGTTCGTGGACAAAAAACTTTTGGACTCACATAAAAACTATTTTCAATCGATGACAAAACCAGAGTTTTTCGATATTTTTCTGATCTTATTAAGGGGTCTAGGTAGCTTTCTCTCTCTGATCACTAAAATCTGTTTTGTCCGAGTTGTTTTGTTCAAAGTTGTTACGTCGTAAGTTGTTATGTGTAGAAAGCCGTCCATTCAATTTACTATTTTGGTTATAAAGAATGAACTCTTCTTGCTCAATTAGACAATTCAGTCTTACCCGCTGCAAAATCTAGGGGCCAAAACTAGTGGCAAAAACGAAATGAATTTTAAATATTACTGGTGGAGATATGCGCGTTTAGTGGGAAGTGGAACCCAAAAATCATGAAAAATCAAAATGATTTCTTCACAGTTTCAAGTGCTTTTTCTAATCCTATTTTCTAACCCTTCTAATCCATAATGTAAGTTGAATTCTGATATGAGAGCATTATAAATGTTTTTTTAAGGTGATGAATAAGAGTTCGATGTTAATGAAAATCGAGTTGAGGTCGCGTGTCAGAAATAATCATTAAAAAACTAAATAAAATATATCAGCCGATTCATTGCAACTATATGAATCACCAGGGAAAACACCAGATGGCGCTGCGAACGATCCCCACAAAAATTCAGATATTTGAAAACAGTTTTTTCACACCTCACGGAAGGTGGCAAAACGCGCATTTAAAAGCAATTTCGCGGGAAATTCGAATTCGTTTAAGAACCAAGCTACATCAAAATTCATAACAACGCTCGCTATTTATTCCAGACGCAGCCGCGTGTGAGAAAACGTCACTAGCTCGCAAAAACATAGCTGTCAGAGGGCGCCACTCAGCCTTCTCAGACTCTGTAGGTATAATCTTAAATCTTTATTGCGAAAATTCATACATCTACAGCAGGTCGATCCTGTTTATCATAATCATAATAATTCATTTTGATACACAAAATTCTTAGTTTTACCCCAAGAGCGTATAGATAGCGGTTGCGAGCATTTGCGACGCGGAAAGAGGCTACATAAAATTGTTCATTAGAAGAACGTAGTAGAATCCGTATGACCAATGTCCGCTATGTACGTTTCATGTTTAAAATAGAGCAACAGGCTGTCAGGTAAGATTTTGAATAGTCAAAATGACTAATATGAAAAGACAACACTAATATGGCAGAACAAATAAATTCCGTTCGCGTAAAATTTATCACATAATGACAAAAATGAAATATTCGGATATAGTTGTTGTTTGGTGGTAGGATGGGTAAAGTAGAGTTCACTTCTAGTTAACTTGAATTTTCATTAACTTGGCATGAAAAGTTCAAATGTTTCAAGTGTTCACTTACACAAAAGATCAGATTTGCAATTTTTAAATTAATCCGCACCTACAATGAAAATATTAATCTTTTATTAACTTAACCATTCTTTCGGCGCAGTTGTTGAGAACTTTTAACTTTCAAACGCAGCTTGAAGCTGATGTATAATTCTCATCGTCGTGCCAGTCTGACGGATTTTTATCTAAAAAATCCGTTGGAATATTGAAATTTTCGAAAAAGTTCCAAGATTCCTCTTTCACAAAAAATCCAGTTCCTTGTTTAATAATTCCGTAACATTTTGAGCTTTGCATTTGCTGCAGGTAGTATTTTATAGTATTTAACATCTCTATCGAATAGAGCGAATACAACAGATTCCGGACTCAGATATCACAAAAGATTCTCCATTTTACTTAACGCAACACGTTTTACTTTTCGCAACACGTTCGTTGATTGATTCAAAACCATCGATGTTTTTTAGCAACTGTGAATCTTGGTTTGGTACTGCTTCAGGGATGGGTGCAAAATACTAGGCTTTGAAGTAAACAAGTGTAATGAAAAGATAAACATCTCTTAAACCTCTTTCTTCTTGTTTCTTCAAAGTAAATTCTGTTTTAAAAATAAAAATTTTAATTAAATAAATAGCTTTTGCCATCCATCGGGCATGTGAAACGGTGCCTAGTTTCTGAAATCGGTAATGAGCTGGAGCAAAACTCCAAAAACCAATAAAAGATCTAAAAATTCTCGATAGTAATCTTGAAGAAAAGTTTCATTGATTAAATTCATTATATCTTGCTTATTGTTTTCTGCACTGTCCTTAAGGATCTCTGATACAGTTTCATCTTGCATTCCACTTCTGTAATTCGACATGTTTACATTTGGCGACGCAAACTATTGATACAATGTTACGTACGGACGTTTTGTCCTTACATAACCAGGAAAAACTGATTCGAACGCTGATCCTAAACTAGGTTCAGGATATGGTGCCTGCACTGCAAGTACAACGAATCGCATTCGAGTAATCGTTCATGATTGATGGCTGCGTTATTAAAACGACTTAAATTTGGTGCTGCAGTTTCACAGCAAACGGCTTTAACAAACTCATTGATAACTCAATCACATGGCTTTTCATTCATAACTGTAGCTTGATTAATGCCTGTTCCACTGCGGATTTCAGGAACTCTTAAACATCGCTCTTTACCTTCGAATGTTAGTACAATGAATAACCGACCAACACTAGCAACGTTTTGCAAATCAGGAAAAAATTTTCCGTTCAAGTGAACATCATACGAAATAGAATTGCTAACACCGAACTCTTTTCAAATTTTTTTCCATTTTTGTTCCCGTAAGGTAATTCCTTGTCGCCGAACTGTTGATCTACTAATCGAAAGACCGTTAACGTCGCATGTCAAAAACTGATGCTCGCTTAGACTATTACAGAGAGATTTTGAAACTATAACTGCTTGTAGATCTGTGATATTACGATCCAAGGCTGCAAACATGTTTTCAAAATACTATTACTTTTCGCTTAATTTCTTATTGACAAAGATGTTTGACAGCTGCAATGTGTTAAAATTCAATTTTCATGTCAAATCGTGATCTGTGACCTCAAAAACCCTATATATATATATATATATATATATATAATACATATAATATATATATATAATATATATAATATATATATATATATATATAAAGCCCTATATATAATAAGATTTTATTCATTATTAAATATAAAAACTTATAAAATAATATTATTTTCCGATTAATTTTTAAATTACAGCGTTTTTTTACAGCTGCCATTTGTTAAAATTCAATTTTGATGTGAAATATGTGTTCTGGGACCTCGAAAAACCCTATACACTTTTTCAGTGACACATCAGTGAAATATAAACTGTCGTCATGGCTTCAATCAAAAATCAACCATAACACATGTTGATTTCCATTCAAATTTCAATCGCCGTGGGCGTCGGTTTATTGCAGATTTTGATTATTCGTATAACCACCAAATATATTTATTTGTGATATACTTCAAATGTAGAGGGTGCACTTTTTTCTGAAAAAAATGCCATTTTTGGACCACCCTAATGTTCACTGCATGTTTAATTTAATTAATTTTGATTGATATAATCATAATTATTGGTCAAAACGTCTCACATAAAGTTCATAATCATCATTAAAACGGCTCACATAAGTAAAGTTCATCAATCGTAAGTAATTTGATCAAAAGAGAAAAAATTGTTGTGGACTGCAGATCCAATCTACAACTAAATACAATGCAAGATATTATACTTCAAAATACGTTTACGCAAATTGAAATAATAACAAGAAATTTCCCATGAGAGACAACGAGACATGAAGAATACGCAAACAGATTACAGAATACGTTTTTGTCGATCTAAAAACGAACCCAGGACAATTTATCAGCCACTCGTTGTTCCTTTCTTTTCAGAAGACTGTATTTCTCAAAAGCCGACAAATGTGTCGTATTGATTTTTCGGGGTCTGTGAGATAAATTCCTTACAATCAATCTGAACCGGAAGTAATTGAATTGCAAGTCGTTCAGCTACTAAACTTAGGCACTCCAAACATTCTGGAGTAATAAAAATCCCGAATGACCGAGAATCTCTAAACAATAACAACCCAAGCAGAAAAATACAGTCGTAACGACGTTGGCACGACGTTGGTAAAATCGTATCGACGCTGTTCGACAACGTCGCGCCAACAGTGGGTAAGCGTTGGCATGTGACGCAACGCCAAGGTTATGTGCCAAAGTTGTTACTACATTGTTTGCCAACGTTGTCCCTACGTCGATTACCGACATTTCCATTACGTAGGATGCCTTCGTTAATGTTTTTTTAAATAATAAAAAAAATATTTTTCA
>JAPYZS010001769.1:0-12698 GCA_030522925.1 Trissolcus japonicus | reverse complement strand
GATCGTTAATTGTTTTGCGGAGTGTATTACATTGAATTTTCTCATTGCGGTC
Source organism: Trissolcus japonicus (assembly GCA_030522925.1). NCBI lineage: Eukaryota > Metazoa > Arthropoda > Insecta > Hymenoptera > Scelionidae > Trissolcus > Trissolcus japonicus. The sequence continues at coordinate 12,646 of JAPYZS010001769.1, read as the reverse complement.
TAAAAAACAAACACTTTGATATATTATAAGCTTACGAAAATAAAAGCTTTCCTGGTTTAAAAAATGTAGGACACTAATTGTACACTTTTCATGAATTCACCCATGTATATATATATATATGGGTGATTTCACGAAAAGTGTACAATTTCACTAAAATTTAGAAAAATTTAATTTCGTATGATTATTACCGATACCTTCAGATTCTTTCATGTTGTTGTCTAAATATCCATACAATTGCTTTCACAGAAAGAAACAGTCATTTTCATTTTTTAATAAATAGATTTAAAGTGTTTTCTTGACCACGGAGCTTACAAAAGCCATGGAGCTTACACTATTCAAACATAATTAATACCTTATCGAATCCGCACAAAAAAATTTTCTGCTTGGATTATGAAATTTAACCATGAAATACGTCAAATGATTCTTATATAGCTTAATTCCGATGTAAAATATAAAATAAAATGAGAAGGGGCCAGTGAGCACGGTGATTACACGAGTTTTGTCCTTTGACAATGTCAAGGCTTCGATGATAATATCTTGAAAATAGCTGTTTTTTTCTTTCAGTGTGATAATAGTTTTTCAAATTTTATAAGCTTTTCATATTACTAATTGAAACATCATTATGAGCTTGTTGTCGATATAAAAAAATGACATTTTATTGCTGTTTATATTTTTTTCGTTTTCTTATGACATAAATGAATAAAATTCAGATTGTAATGAAGTCATGTTTATTGGACTATAACAAATAGAAAATAGATCTTCTATAGTTTCTCTGAACTGACTGTCGTTGCGCGATCGTTTTTAATCGAGTATGTTAATTTGCTGACACAACTCAATTAAAAAATTGAACTCAGGACATGCCACGGAGTTTACATTTTCGTTCAGTTTCGTAGTATAAATGTTACATATTCATGAAATCTTTACTATTTCATTCCATTTTCTCAATGTGGTCTAAAAAACAAACACTTTGATATATTATAAGCTTACGAAAATAAGAGCTTTCCGGGTAAAAGAATGAAGGACACTAATTGTTGACTTTTCGTGAATTCACCCATATATATAATATAAAAAATTACCTTATTTCCAGTCACGCAAATGACAGCTTTTAGTTGAAGAGGTAGTTCTCTGTTCTTTGGCGGCCGTACGCGAAATCGCATCAGTTCAATGTAACATGCATCAGGTGGTTTGAATCTTCAACAGCAAAATAAAGTAAAAAAAATTTTATTAATATATACAAGCAAAAATATACATTACTTATGATAGTTAAAAAACCGAGTTATTCATACATACTTTATTATTCTAGATTTTTCGTATTCATCTTGCTGGACGCAAGCGTGAAATTCAATTTTCTCCAATCTTATCCATTCTTCAGTAACAACAGGAATAATGTCGTGTCTTCCAACAACTTCTTTTCCCTGTCGCCACATGTCGTTAATTCCTAACTCTACGTCGGGCATACCTAAAATCACAAATTAAAGTATTTTTCGGGCAATTTAAAAAAATATTTACTTTTTGTAAGTGTCCAACACTCTATGATCAAAATCGAAAGTACCTGAATGAATGATCTATTCCGGTTGAAAGAATGGTCATTCTTTCAACCAAAATTGGATCTTTTGGATCCGTGTAAATTATTTCCTTACTTATACTTATATATATATAATAATTTAAGTTTGCCTATTCATCAACCACGTTGACAAAGAAGTTTGCAACAAAAACTAATGCATGATGCGTATTCATTGGAGTCTTCCGAGTGTTCAACACTTCATAAAATATAGTCAAAACATAAGAAACACGAAAAATTATATTCTTAAAAAATGTAATAAACGATTAAAGGTGAACATATAATAAACAATAATTCACTATTAAAATTACGGGTCGAAATGCAACGCCTTAGCAAAGCCCACAAGATTAATCTATAAATTAAATTTGTATGAATTATCATCCTCAATAATATAAAATTTAAAATATGTTTTTCTGTTTGCCTGAAGGACGCTGTAAAATCCGGCTTCATCCAAATACATTTTTTTGGAGACATAAGCCATATTTTGAAATTCATTTAAAAACCACAATAACAACGAGTATTATGAGCAGTTTGTATTAATATTTCCTTAAAATATTACTAACAAAAATTAGAGCGCCCCCTACTATTTCCCAATTTGTTTAAAAAATTATTAATTTCTAATAATTCAAGAAAAAAGTATTACAATTTTTGTTCGATCAAAGATTTTGACATAAAATTTTTATATCTTCTTCTTACAATTTTTTTCATAACATTTGTCAAAGTTATGATTGTTCAAAATACGTAAAAAAATTTTGAGTTACCCTCTAATTTTTGTGTAGAGTATAGTAAGAAGAAATTATGGAATTTACCTGATAAGAATCCCAAAAAGAAGAGCCGTACTCTAGCGATCTGCTTCTCCACGTTACCTTCTGATGATTGTTCGACGTATAGTTCGTCTACAACCGAAATCTGTACTTCTTCCATTTTGTAATGTAGCGCTCGGTCTCTATGAGCAGACAACTTAAACAAAGCCTCTTCTATAACATGTGAAAACTGTTTCATGTCTTCAAAATTTGTTGATCCCAGTTTCAACAATTCGGAAATCTAAATAAAAAATTACTTATAATAAAATCAACTTTAATTTGAAATAATATTAATAGTAATGAATGAATTATAAAAATATGTTTACTTGGGGTGCGTGTTCGACTGGAAGACCAAGTTTCTTTAAATCACTACCAAACTCTTTGACTCCTTGGTAATCTCCCTGAATAGCATATGCTGCAAACTGACTGAGTTTATTGGTCAGTCTTTCAGCTTTTGTAACTTGACCTGGTCGCACACCCGGCCTTTCTTTGTAAAATATATACTGCAATTTAACTGTGAAAATTTTTCCATATTGATCAAACTGTTGAGCACAAATATCAGAAACCGAATAAGAAGGCAGTAAGGGAAGTTCTTGAAATGGATCCTTGTCTCCTTTGTTGTTGAAAATTTGAAGTACAGGGTTGTCCCCCTGAGTAACCATTCTGACGAATATTTTTTTCCAAAATCTTTGGCTTGTGATTCGTTTTTTGTTAGGTTGACGAAGTTGCATCTCCCAACCTTCTCCTGAATAATTAATTCTAGGAAAATCTTCCAAAGGTTGACTCGTGTCTTCGTCGAAAAGTGGTGTCGGTGGTGTTTCTTGGGAGTCGCTCCTTGTCATCATTGGCGGCATACCTTCTACAGGTAAGACTGCATCTTGCGCAAGACCCGTCTTATCAAAGGGATTGAAGCGTGGTGAAGTGTCTGTATATGCAAGACTCAGAGGACTCTTTGGAGGTGGAGCTAACATTGGAACTATCCCTGTATCCGTGTCTATCATTTGGTCAGCTTCTTTAGGTCTGCAATGACACACGGGCATATAACATTTTATAAGTTGAAATTAATTTAAGAATTCTGTATGAATTTTAATTACTTGATAAAGACGCTAAAATCTGGCCCTTCGTCGGACTCTGCAGAATCAGTTCGCTTCACACTGGTATCTGACGGTGGTGCAGTCATGCTCAAAAAGTCATCAAACGTATCAGTTTCACCGAAACCTATGACGCCATCCGTGGTTGTTCCAATTTGGTCACCCCAAACTTGAATTTTACCGTATTACTGAGTTAGTAAAAAAAAATAATGCACGCTCAACAATGTTAATTAGAGAAATATTACCATCACTAGATGTATCCATTGCAACTTGACCACCTGCAGAGAATGGATCCATGAAAGGATCAGTGCTCGCAGTGTGTTGACTGGCTTCAGCAGCTTGGTCAAATTTTGAAGCAAAGGCATCAAAAGCGTCGCCAGTTGATTCAATCGTTTTAGTCGTCAACGTGAAGGTGTCTAGACCACTGGTTGAAGAAATAGTAGGCTCTGTATCTGTTTTCGGAAATTCCGCGCCAGGAGTTGGACTGGTTGATAAAAATATTGTAGCTGCTGGTTGACCAAAGCCATCAGCAAGCAAGTCTGATGACGTAAATGGTTGTGCCGCTGGTTCTGGATAATTGGATGGAATGTCCTCGAAAGGTTGTTGAACTCTTTCTGAAGGCAGATTGTTTGCTGCTGCAAATACTGGTCCGCTGTCCATACTTGATATATCTGGGATAACAGTTTCTGTAATAAACATTGAATAAAATCATTAAAATGAATAATAATAATTATATGTTTTATTGATTGCTTTTTCGAAGAGTTTCAAAATGCATTTATTATTAAAATGGAGAGGGAAAGACACTGTCATTCCTCAGAAATAAATCTTTTTTTTTAATTTTTGTTCTCAGGCTGTATAAGAAATGGAAACGTTAAATTTTGACAGGTTGAAAGACATGTATGAATGTTTCTAAAATTATTTTCCAACTGCAAAGTACTGATTCTGAACCACTTATAGATGGTGCGCGTTCCAACTGTGCACGCCGCGGAGGGGTTGTCTCTTTTCACAAATTGAATCATTTTTCAATGAAATTCTGAAGCAAGGCACTTTCCAATGATATTTTGAAACGTTACAGTTTCTAACGATATTTAGAAACGAGATAATCTCGCCATTTCAATGTTTTTAGTTTAACGATCACTGTACATGAGAATAAAACTGCTAATTTGTCATAAAGACAGTGACAAAAAATGTTATATTACAACATTCGATGTGTGAAGAATTAATTGCAGGAGTACCTGATACAGGAGAAGTGTTGACTATTGATGGTTTCCTTGCCATATTCTGCGCACTCTCTTGGGCCAAGGCATCTTCTGTTGATTCGGAAAATGGGTTTTCTTGAACTTTAGATGATAATAAGTAGTCGATTCCTGATGTTGTTGTAACAGTGTTTGTCGTAAGTTCAAAAGGCATCGAAGATAAATTGTTATCAGACGTCGTGTCTAATGTGTTTGGAGGACTGAATATGTCCAAAATGTCCGTGGCGTTTGTTTGACGTGTTTCGTCTGATGTAATGTCTGGTACATTCGTGTCGACATCTAAAAGATCGGCATAACTGTGTTCTGGGGTAGGAGAAGGCGAGTGCATCAACGTTGGACTCGGTGTTCTTGTGGCTTGTAAACGGTTTAATAGGTGATCTGAAGCTGCATCCATTTCTCCCGTAACTGATAGTATCAAATCTTTTGTATTTCGAGGTGGTGGCGGAGGAGGTGGTGGTCTTGCTGGAGTCTTTGTTATTATCGACGGTTTACTAAATATCTCGCTCGATTCTTCTCCAAATAAATGGTCTGTTTGTTCTTTTTCTGGTTTTTCTTCTTCTCGTTGAATAGAAGTTGTAGCAGTATCCATTAAACATGTTGCTGGCTCTTCTATTGCAGCGGCCGGAGTTTCTGTTAACGGTAACGTTGATTCGACCACTGGTGCACAAGGTTCCACGACAAAAGAAGCAAACGGATTTGTTGAATCCATAGTGGTTGTCTCATATGTTTGATCTACATTAAAACTCAAAAAAGGATTTTCACTGCTTCCAGTAACTTCTGACGCTGCTGAAGCATCTGTAAAATCTTGCAAGAAGGGATTGACGTTATTCGTCAGCGATGTAACTTCGGCTTCCGAATAATCATCCATGAGGAATGGATTGCCTCCTTTGGGATCCATGTTGTTTAAGTTAATCTGTGACTAATTCGGATTCTAAAATTTTGAGTTCAGTTTTTCCGGGAGCAAGCGTTGCAAAGCTGGTATCAAAAGGATCAACTTGTTGCTGAGTCAAGAAGGTGTCTTCCTGTAAGGGTGTTAATACCTTATCTTCCAAATGCTGGTCTTCCAAAGATAGGTAATCTTTTAACTCTCCCGATCTCGGGTTAAAATCGTCGTCCTCGATGACTTTTGTCACTAATGCCAGTGGATTTGGACGTACTGGTACTGGTTCTGGTAACTGGCTGAGTTCGTTTTCTAAAAGTTTTAGTTCAGTTTTGCCCGGTAGAATATTTGTCGCTATAGACGTATCAAAAGGATCTTCGTAAGAGATTTCTTCTTCTTCCACTTGTTTAAATAACTTTGGTTCAACGTTAGGTGTTAAAGGTTTAGTGGCGACATCTACTTCGGCATCTAAAATACTTTCTTGTCTTTGAATAGCGGATTCTCTTTGCTTATTTGAAACAGTAGTTATAATTTGCTCAGCTATTAAATCAAATTGGTCACTCGAATTACGAGACAATGTAGACTCTTCATTTGTGACAAATTCATATTCAAGATTTTTTAGTTCAGTTTTACCGGGTGCAATTTTGGCAACAAAGTTTGTGTCAAAAGGATCAACTTCTTGCTCGTCGTCTTCGTCTTTTGGTAAAGTTTCTTCGAGCGATTTTTGTGAATAGTAAGGAGTAAGTGGTTTAGCTGGTATATTTTTTTCTTCGTCACAAGTTGTTAACAAGTCCGACCGATCACACGGTGTTGGCAATGTAAATTCAACATTTTTCACCGAAAATAATCCTAAAACTTCAGGCCTAGAAGGTTTGCGAGTTTGAACTAATGTACTTTCTTCTTTCCTAGGATCAAAATCATCATCTTCAAGTGATGAAATAGCAGGTTTTTGGGTTTCACCCAGCAATTCTTTTTCGAGAAACTTGAGTTCTACTTTGTTCGGCGGCAATTCTTTGATTGCTGAGGTATCAAACGGATCAACGTAACCAAGTTCCTCAATTGGAGCAATAGGCTTGTCTGCCAATTGACTCAAATCTGTATTGGAACCAGCCAAAAGATCGTGCTTTTTTGATAGACTTTTTTCTTGTGTAAGTTTGAGTAATCCAGTCTCGTAATCTCTTCTAAGTCCGGCTGGATCGGTTAAAGATATTGATACATCTGATACAGGATACTCATTCAATTCCTTCTCAATGTACTTTAATTCAGTTTTACCAGGCAAATAATTTTCTACAAAACCAGTGTCAAAAGGATCCTCACCTTCTGCATTAGTCTTGGCATCAAAATTCACTTCAACTATTTCATCCTGTAACTCTTCTGGATTTTCAGATTCTTTTTCAGCAAATGGATCTTCACATTCGTCTAAAACAACATCAATAACGTTAGTTGCTTCCAAATCAAATTCATCATCTCCTAAATCTGGAATGTCTTCAAGTATAGTCTTTTCTTTAAGCGTTTCAAATTCAGAAAGATCAAGCGCTGGTATTTGAGTTTGCGAGATACTGTTGTTTTCTTGATCTGATACCGGAGTCACCGGTCTGATCGCCAAAACTGCTGGCAATTGAGTTAAATCAACCGGCACGTCCGGTAGATCTGTATCATCATCCAACAATGTTTTTGTTAGGGCCTCATCAGTTGCATCTGGGTCGGCACGAATCGATACTGCTGATGATTCTTCGGATTGTTGGCCTTCGTCAAGTAGCAAGTCTACGCTCTTCCGTTGGTCATGTTTTCTGTTCCTACCAATCTTACATGTGCTCACGTGATCGATGCGCCCGGCAAGAACCTCGACAGCGTTACCCAAACTCAATAACTTTTTGCCAGTTTTTTTGTCAACTGTTTTTAAAACTTTGTCAGCGTTTGTAGTATCGAATGGATCGTCTCCTAGTTCTTGTTCAGTAGGACTGTCTGGAATGTAGGCTAACTTTATATCGATATTTTGTAGAACATCGATGTAAGTTGTATCAAAGATATCTTCTTCAACAGAATCTTCTTGATCATCATCATCATCCGGTACTTCGACAATAGCTTTTTCTAGTGCATCCTTACTTTCGTTTTCGTCATCTGAATGGTGCCCACTTTCCTGTTGTATAGGATTACCATCCTTGTCAAAGTTCAACCACTTGCCTTTTCTTGCGGCTTCCGAAGCTGATGCGACTTCGGAGGTCTTACTCTTGATTTCCGATTCTACTGGTTTGCGTTGGAAGAACGATGTAGATTTTATGCGATCAAGATCACCCTGAGTTTTTTTCAAAATGGAATCTACACCCGCAGTTAATGCTTGAAATTTTTTCCACTCGTCTGATCCAGATTCAGCAGCGCCCGCATTATTACTGCCACCTTCACTTGATTCGCCGGAAGCTTCAAGCTGCTTCTGAAGGGCCTCTGCCCTTTCGCGTTTATAACGTTCGAGCTCCTCAGGATCAAAGTCCTCGTCAGCTCCCTTCTTATCCTTCTTCTTTTTTTTCTTCTTCAGACCCTTGGCTAACTTGTGCATTCTCTAGTAGCTACGGTGTTGTGAAGGCCTCTAAATCAGAAATCACAAAGAATATTTCATCATTAGTAAATTACATTCCATTATACTCTTGCTTTAATATTATATACTATATACATCTTAAAGCCAAATAAATCCCAAAGTAATTTGATTCATTTTTATTTTTTCAGATGGTGCACTAATATCAATGGCAATACATACTCAAAAACATTCACACTTACTGCCACGCATCTTCGACTAATTTACACTGCTAGTGTGTGTGTGATTATAATTTGCATCAGTAAATAATATAAAATCACATTGAAGGGTTTTAAAATAGAATCAATACTCTCTGTTTATGACTCTTTTATCATTACATTCTAATATTTTATATTTTAATTAATAACATCAATTATTTTATTTCTGTGCTTTGTTATTAAAAATTATCGTTTCTTACATTAACGTCAACAAAAAAATTAACAATAAAAAATTTCATGACTCATGATGTGATCTGAAACTACAAATTGTCCTCTTGAATGCGCTGCTTGCAGCACCCTCTCAATGTCAGAGGGTGGAAATAAAAAAATCAGTATACATATATATGAAGGGAATAAGGGGAAGGTGGTAGCATCCCGCGAAGAAATTCTCTTTTTTTTGTTCGAATTACATCATGATCGATCCATTCTACATCAGCCGCAATAAATCGAAAAGCTGTCAATATTTTAAATAGAAATAGTTATATGATAGAACTAGATGGGACACGAGTCAGCTGATTCAGTGACAAAGATAAAACGCACACGCTTGTATCGATTGAAAAGACGTGTTGTGTGATTTGAATTTTTTTTTATTCCTGAAACATACACTCTTTGCAATTAGTCTGATAGTTTAATAAAATTAACGTTCCGTGTTATAACACAAAATGGATATATTGTAGCTTAATATTAAGTGTAATATTTCAGCGAGATATTTATATAAGCGAGATAGCGATGCATATCTTGCTTATTGTAAGAGCATATGAATGATTATTATCAGCAGAGAGCTTATATAGCTTGCAAGATAAATTTTGAAAGGCATAGACACTCTATAGTTGATGCGCACACGACAAACACTTACAATTGGGGCCTCATCAGTCAGAAAGATTATTTTCAGCACATTGGTTTTTCATCATACTGAAACACCGATCACCTCGTACATGTCCAAAATAGCTGCTTATTCAATTAGTTTTAGTCTTTGATACCGTTATCGCAAGATCCGAATAACTGGTGCACTTTAATGTTAAAGGGCACGAGAGAAAATAACAGTGTGAAAGAGCCGCAAAGGCTCTACCGCAAGTGGAGGCGACTCTCCTCATACTCCTTTGGCCTCAGCTATTTCCAGCATCGATCCGTTCGTGGAGAATGCGCAAACCGATGAGAAACGTCTGTCCACACGTATACGTATTGAAGCTACTGCGAGTGTCGCCCAAATTTAAAACTTTTGAATTTAATTCGATAAACATTCGAATTTAATTTACTTTGCAGATGCTATGCTATTGCAATAAGATAATTCTGCAAAATACATAAATATATGTTTTACAGGTATATTTACAATATACATATCAAGTCAGACTTTCACTCAGTACTTCACTCCAATGAATAGTGATTGATTTTTATTGTTGTATGACATTAATTTTTCATCACCCTCATGCACCCCTACATTATAAACTATGTTATTGACTACCAGACATTCATTTTTGGGATTAAAAATTTTATTGATTTTTCATCTTTTTGACATGCGCATATGTGTGATTTCCAGCCAAACATCGACTACGTTATCGTAAAATAGTTGAATTATTGTTATTCACATTGCCTAAAAATGTCATAAAAAATAATTTTAAAATAATAATGTAAAATTGCTAAACTTGACTTTACGTATGAATAAGTTTATACAAAAGTACACACTTCAGAAGTATCACAAAAAATAATTACGGAATTATGAGTATCAATATACCAACAAAAATGTTTATTAGTCATTCAATAATAATACAAATTTTGATGATACTTAACAATAACAAAATTGTACATTGTCGGCATCGTAGTTGTAGTTTTAATTTATAATAAAGTAATTTATGATATAATTTGTTCGATTTGTTTTGAAATGTGATTCATTAAAAAATAATTATAATCCTGACGATCTACATTTACTAGGTTAAAAATTTTGAAATGAAATCTTGCACCCGAAATATAGTAAAATAATTAATTAAAGGAAATTGTTCCAAAACATTAGAATCGATTTTGTTGTAATAAGTGATTATAATTATATAATTATTACATACATTATAATTATATATAAATAATTATATATTACAATTAATTTTATGAAAACCAATTATATTTATGATATATTCTTACTAATTAATCTTTTTCCACTCAATCATTATTATGATATATACATTTATGTAGTAGTTTGTATATTAAAATTTTTAATCAAATAGAAAACTAAATCGGCAATGTTTCTGCAGGTAAAGAATAAACAATGGCAGTAGATTAAATATTCGTGTTTCCGTTTATTCCAATGTATAGTATTATAAAAAAATAAAGATGAACATTGTATATAATAAAAATTTGATCACGATCGATTGATTCATTCGTATCAATAAAACATCGAAATTGAATAATAATAATGATGATGAAGGAAAAATGAGAGTTTATTTATTTAAGTATTTTTATTTTTATGTCTCAAAACTTTCGTTCAAGAAAGATATACAGATACTTGAAACCACAAAGATTGCTCAAGATCTGGTCCTGCACAAACGCTTGTATCGTGAACGTATATATATTTTTCGTTACAAACAAATACGCAAGATCAACAATAACAGTTGCTAAATACATTATATTTTTTTTCTTATAATAATATCAAATATTTCAACTCTTCATCCATCAATTCTTTTTAATTTTGATGATAAATTTTGTTTTCTATTAAGAGAAAATCCACGAACGAAACGCATTTGATCATAAGTTCAATATGTTAATAATTGCGTTCGTCGATCGTTACACTTTTTTCCATATGATAGCCGAACGCATAATAGTGAAGGCTATGTCCGGTTGTCAGATATATATATATTTATACATATTATTTATTTATTTATAAGTAAATACATTTATAAGTAAATGGTTTCTAACAATATTCCAAAAATTTTGCATATTTTTCAACAAGTGGTCAATCAGAGATATTTGGTCGAATTTTCAAATTTTTGTCTTATCAATGTAATTTTTAGAAAGTATATTCATGTTGAGCTCTTTGGGTAATTATTATATATGACGATAAATTTTTGTACAAATGTTTTCGAAGATGCATGAAATTTTTACCAAACTGCATGATAAAAAGTACCGCTAGAAAAACGACTTAGGGTAAGTGCACCAGCAAATGACCAGAAACCAGTGAATGACCGCTTTTTGAACTTTTAAAACGAATTTAAATTTAAAAATTGTAATTGTTGATTTCTGACCTACTCCTAAACCCTATACAGTCATACCTCTGTGAAACAATGTAATCGGTTACAGTGGGATCAATTGAGAACCCATGAATGTTGACAATAAAATCTAAATCGACCTTAAGTACTTAGGGAAAAAGTAGCATATTTTAATTACTCGTTTTGAAGTGCATTTTTCAAAAAGGTGTCGAGAAAAATTCAAATTTTACTGTCGATCATACAAGTAATTGAATAAATCTCACCAATTATTACTTCGACATGTCATGTTGTCTGCCATTCTGTTTGTATGTTTGTTTGTGTTAAATAGTATAAATAAAATAAATCTGTTTATTCCATAGTTCTAATTGCTTTTGTAGTGTCACCTCTAAGAAGTATTGGTATATCGATGAATATAATTATAGCATATACAATGTAGAAAGTAATAATTTATTATTTATTTGATTAAACAAATTAAATAATCACTATAAGAAAGAAAAGCTTACTTTTAGAGTAAAGTAGGGGAGATGTCTACAGACACTTTTTGATTATTTTTTAAATTAAAAAATTAGGAATTTTGTCTCCCAACCCCAAACCAAGAGACGAAAATTTATTTTAGAAATTTTAATAAAATATATTTTTTGTATGGAAAATATATTCCGACAATAAGTATAATATTTGGTTTATATTTTTTCTATAAATTTCATCATATATATTAATAAAATATATTTTGTATATAAACTCTGCAAAACAATTATCGATCCACCTAAAAATGCCTATTTTTACTTCTGCGTAATTTTTTCATTTCTATGACGAAAAAATTTACCGGCATAAAATTTGGAAAGCTGATAATTTGAACTTTAATTTAGAAAAAAAAATCATTTTCCATGAATCTATTCAATGTAATAGGCAAAATACTGAAAAAAGTCACTTTTTTAAAAATATCTATAATTTTCAAAAGTTTCAATCTTTATAATATTTTTTTTCTTCGTAAATCATCAGGAGATCCTGAATTTTACATTTCCGCGGTAAGAGACACGTGTGTACAGGATATTGTTGTTGTTAGAGTGATTCAAA
>JAPYZS010001768.1:0-12698 GCA_030522925.1 Trissolcus japonicus | reverse complement strand
TATCTTTTTTCTTTTAGTCGTTTTCTTGCTCCTTGTCTCTCTCACACATATGGTACATCCAATTATTTCACCGCTATTATCATCCCTTACCAACCGATCGGGCAAGCATTGAGGATGATAAGGGCGGTGGCATGTCAAACATTTCGAATCATCTTTTACGACGCACTTACATTGACAACACTTATTTGAGAATCTTGCTGCTGTACTCATCTTCCTTTTGTAGAGTCAATACACCTGGTCTTTTAGAACGACGAAAATGACCACGACGACGACGAAGACGTTGACGACGAGGACAGATACGACGATGAAGCCAGTGGGCAGAATCACGATGTTAAAAGTGTTGCCTTTCCAGGGGTCCCTTCAATTTTTCAGGTTCCTCTACAGCGGCTGACAGTTGTTGCGTCAAAATGATATCAGTACTCTTTTTGGTACTCAGATAATGTGCTTTTGTTTAAATAAATGAGAAATGATTCATTCTCAAAGACACCTGAGTATCAGAGTACTTTATTCTGTACAGCTGAAAACTCAAACAAGTGTGTCAGCAAGTGTCAAGAATGAGGTTATCAAACACGTGTTATTTTTTCAACGTCAATTTGCCGTTAAAAGATGTCAAAATTTATTGCTTTTTTGTCAGTTTGTAAAAAATGTTGTCTACTTTTTCATTTTCAACAACGCTGACAATAAATAAATAAATATTTGCAATAAATAACAACGGACAAAGACGGACAGTTCTTGAACACGTATTGACACTTACGTACCTAGAGAGAGATAGATAGATAGATAGATATACTTTATTGTTAGCTTCCACAGCTAGTTATCAATATTCGGAAAAGATATAAAAATCCAAAAAAGTTTTCAGTTCACAATATTAATATATGTAAGTGCGTCATTGGATGTACCACAAAACAACAGCTGGCCAGCTTTCTGCATCCCGAGCAACAAGGCTGGACCAGTTTTCGGGTCAACACACGCGTACTTACTTTAATTTTCGTCTAAATTTTAACTTTCGAATAAATATAAACTACTATACTTTTTTAGGGAAATTTTAATTTTCCTATTGCTTTCGCTCAGGTTTCTAATATTTCCCCCCCCCCTCCCCTTTCCTGACAAGAGTGCTTCCTGAAGAACCCGAGGGCTTTCGGAACCCTGCCCCCTCCCTCGGGCAGGAGCCCCTAGGGAAAGATCCAAGTGCCCTTGGAATGACCATCTCCTAAGGAGAATCCGTTTCATTCATAATATACTTGCATGACTTGTGCTTGAATCAAGTATATTTCATTTATTATAACGCAATTCTGTTCCACTCAACTCTCTATTGATATCATTTGAAAACTGCTTGCACCATAAATTAACATTAATCTAACATTTATTTGACGAGATAACTTCGAAATCTAGCAAATTTTATAAAAAAATCGTGAAATTATTATTACTTGACCAGTGACGAGGCGGCGTAGGCTTCTCCCACCGAGTGAGAGGGACAGCACGAGCAAAGCGAGTGCTGTCCATGCTCACGAGTATGGACAAAAACATACATAGAAATGTTGAATAGAGCTCAGAGAGTTTTTGTAAACAAATTCAAGTATATAATAACTCAATTTAACTATTTTTCGATTACTTCATTCACGTAAAATATACTCAATTTAAGCTACCTTTTCTTTCAGTGTAGTCAAAATTAATATATACTTCAAAATTTCTCCCGTAGGGTTATAACTTCTTGCAGTTATAATGTGTAACTTTTTTACAATTAATATTTTGTAATTTTTAATGCATTATGATATTCAATATAATTACCTATTGAACAAATTTGTATGCATCTTTATGATATCTTTTCGATGAAAGATTGATTATTTTCTACGATCAACCATGAAAAATGTATACATAGTATACATATTTATAATAATATATTATAGCCGAGAACGCCAATGGCGCCCGAGGCGCGTATGACGTTTTACGCGTTAGATCAGCGGGTCGTAAGTAAAATTAACCATGCTCGTGTGCCGTAAACTTTTGGCCGCTGAACTGACGCTTCAAAATTATTCATTAAATCACAATCGAAAGTTTTTAATCGCAATTTCCAGTTTAATACATAGAAAAATTTAGAATGTTCTTATAAACAATAAAAGATAAGAAAAATTAAAAAATTAATGATTAACATATTTATTTCATGACAGTCTATAACATAGACAAAAAATAAAAATATAAATTTTTCATACGGAATTCATATTTTCTTATATACTAATTATACATAGATAGATATTGTATGGAAAGATACATGTATAGAAAGTTTATTGCTTATAGAAATACAAGTTTGATAGCAAGATTAATTATAAATTAATCTTGCTATGAAAGAGGTTAATTATAAACTGGAAATAATTGAATAATAATTATGAGTAGATTTAGAGTATGAAGATAACGGAAAGTCGATATGAAGAGAAGAGAAAAACAGAAGACAGAGAATGATTGTTAATAACGAGTGAAGAAGCTATCAATTATCATTCGTGTAACATAAAGGAGTGGGGAAACAGACTATTCATTACAAACAGAAAAATTTGCTTAATGATAGCATAATCAGACTGACTCAGTAAGATAGTTAACGCATTTGAATGGGTTCGACAAATTTGGTCTAAATAATACTGCCGCAGATGATTATGAATTGGAAAAGTTAACAAAATATGTTCAATCGTTTCTCTCTTATCTTGATTACAAGACGCTTCCTGATCTATCAAATAATTTTTTTGGTTGAAGGCCAAGCAAAGAATAGTAGTTCTTTGAGAAGAGGTGTCTTGATGCCAAACCGTCGGTTAGTTCTTGCCTCTGACCGATGCGTCGAGGACACTTAAAGGTAATATGATCGTAGTCTCGACACCTCCGCAGTGGTAGAGGTTTTCGAAGACCAGTGAGAAGAAGCAGAGTTTTTCACAGATGTTACCGTGTCTAGCTGACACCAGTAGTGGTCAGGCTTGAACCACTTTAATCGCAAGCGCTCTCTTATAACAGGGAAAAATAACAAAATCTTACCACTTTGCCAATTAAATTGGATTCAGAATGACCTTTTACGATTTATACATTTCAATTATTTTCTAGAAATCTGCTGAGTTGCTAACGACTGCAAATTGATCTTGAATTTCACGTGCATAGTTCTGTTTTTTTAATTTTCAGCCAGGCGCGGAATCTACGTTTACTTATTAAAGTAAATTATCAACAACTATTAAGTAGTTGTCTCTAATGTTTTGAGTAAAATTATTTTGTTTACATATAGATAAAAGATTGTGGAATATAATTATCTTATTTTTACATTCATCCCCGAACAAGGGTTTATTTTCCTTTGAGTAAGCACGGATTTCCATACATTTTACAAAATTCAAATTGGTGGCAACTTTTTTTATTTCATTTATAATATAATCATTTTTGGTATTTGGATTGCTATCGATAAAAACAGAAGTGCCATCTAGAAATTTATCATTCAGTTGTAACATATACGATTCTCTTATTGTCAAATCAAATGTAAAATAAGTTTTCACATTGCCCAAATCAATATTAGAGTCAGTAAAAGATTTATCGTTCAAGCAGTCAAAGATTTCAACTTCAATCGAGACCGGGAAATGGTCAGACAAGCTAATTTCATCTATCACAAATAGTTTATTGCCAAGCTAAGATAAGGGATATCAATCCATACAAGATCTACAATGCTACATCCTTTCAATGATAAGAATGTCAATCAACCAGCCAAGTCACCAGGCCTCCTATTCAAAACAGCAAAACCATTTTCATTTATGAATTCATTTAACAAAACTCTGCAATAATTTTGCGTTATATCTTTTGATTGACGCCTTTGATTGAAATACCTTTGGATATTTAAATCTTCTTGCAACTCAAGCTCAACATCCCCTAGGTTTTCCAGCCTCGCATTAATGTCGCCTCCTATAATCGTTGGTGTGGAGCTGCGATGTTGCCTGATGTCCTCGAGTAGGACTTGTAAAGACTCCAACATATAATCAAAATCACAATTTGGTTTAATGTAAACATTTCTTACAACATTATTTACGTTATTATATAAGTATACCATTACAAAAATCCATTGATTGGTAGCTGCCATTACCCCTGTCTGCACTACGTTCTCTTGTTGCTGAGAAGCACTTGAAGTTCGTCCATGGGGGCGAAGCTTCCTGAAGTTCAGAACAGCACCACGTCTCGCTGATTTCGGCCACGTCTAAAGAGATAAGTCTTCCGGTGTTAATGGCGTTTGATAACTCAAGGAAATTCCAAAAAGAAATCATCCACTGCCTTCTCCGTCGACATTTTTTTGTAGGGTTGGTTTATCATTATAACAGAGTCCTGGAGTCGAAGGCCCAAAAGTGCCATTTCTCATCAATTTGAATCTGGTTGTTATAGATTCTCACTTTCTTCCACTCTGCGCACGAAGCCTTGGCTTCTGCACGCAGAGCTGCTTGTATGGCATGGTCCTCGGGGATAAGATCCGGTTCAATGAATATGTCAGTACCTTGCAGCTTTGATTTCTTCTTCCGAAAAATTTTGGTTCTGGTTTCCCGTGTTCTGAGTACGATGGTAATCGCCATTCCAGTATTCGAATTGTATTAAATTCTCTGGCCTCTGATACTTACAAAAGGTTTATAAAATTAAATTTTTATGGTAGAAATTTGTCACACTCCATGATTAGATCCTGTGAGTTGGGGGAGAGACTGTTAATGACGATGTTGGTGCGTCTGTGTTTTTTCTCCTCTCTTGCGATCCGACCCGGAAAAACCAAACCTATGTCGCATACATGTAAATTACATGCATGCATACATGTGAAATACATGCAATTTGTATGAACAACATGTATGTCTTACGCATGAGATCTGCATGCACAAATGCATGTCGTATGTGTGCATCATGTATGTCATACATGCATCTTGCGTATTGCAACATTTATGTTTTATATGTATGTTGCATACATGTCCAAAGCATTTATGCATCATGCGTGTGACAAGCACATAATAATACAATAGTACATTATTATTAATTACATTTTACAAATTTTTCTCGACTATTTTGGGATTTAAGCATAAATAATTTTGATGTCGAACCAGCTTGGATTCGATAACTTTTATGTCGCGAAGGACATATGTATGCGTTTTTATTATATAGAATTAGGCTATATGAGAATTATTTGACGTATTTTATAGTGAAATTCCATAATGCAAGCGAAAATATTTTTTGTGCGGAGTCGATAAGTGTATTGGATAGAGTAAGCTCCATGGATTCTGTAAGCCCCGTAGTCAAGGAAACACTTTAAGGTGATTGCTTAACCCCTCTTAATTTTGAGAAAACAAGTTCCGATAGAACTCCAACAATTTTCAATGAAATTGAACAAAAATCGATCCAGCAATTGATTAAATATCAATCTATTGCTGGATTAATTTTTGTTCAATTTCATTGAAAATTGTTGGAGTTCTATCGGAACTTGTTTTCTCAAAATTAAGAGGGGTTGAACAATCACCTTAAAACTATTCATTAAAAAATGAAAATGACTGTTTTTTTCTAAGAAAGCAATTGTATGTTTATTTAGACAAAAACATGAAAAAATCTGCAAGTATTAGTAATAATCATACGAAATTGAATTTTCATAAATTTTAGTGAAAATTTATACTTTTCGTAAATTCACCCATATCGATTTTCACAGGTAAATCATTCACCGATAAAGGGGCAACAATTTTGGACTTATATGAAACTTCCGGATAAACCCAAGATACACCGTCAGTAGAGTTTAGTAAAATGAGATCATTAATAAAAGGTTTGAGAAACTCGTTCATCAATGGCTTAACTGTATCACACGAGATACCGCACGTTTTTATAAAAGAAGACCATAACTAGGTTCGATTTTGTAAAAAGTGGATTGAATCGGACTCAAAGACACACTGGAACTTTCAGAGCAAGATACACCGTCCGTGTTCCACATCAACTTCAAGTCATATCCATCCTTATTAATGATTTCCTTTTAACCTGACCTGTCCCTTACATCCCTTATGAATCTATCGTCATTTATTATTTTTTTGATATTTATCAATATGATTTTTGACGTTCCTTTACTCGAATAGAAAACGAATTTGGTCTGCAATTAGACAGTGATAATAAACAAGTGATTCATTCGAATTACAATTATTGCATTCATCACTTTTAAATTCTTTCAGTTTCTCACAAGATCGACAAAAGTAAAATTCAATTTCATTGACAGTACCTCTCAGATTTTCACTTGTTATATCGGAACTAGTGTGTGAAGAATAGACTTCAAGAGATAATTGCAGTGTACGGACACTAAATCTATCTTCTTCACTCGAATCAAGCTTATCTTTGAACTCGTCAGTAGAACTACTCCATGATTTTTTTTCACCTATGTAAAAAGATGAAAATTTAACTCAATACATAATATAAATGGAAATGAATACATATAAATATTATAGGTATCCTTATACTATCTTCAATTCGACGAAGAAATTTTCTATTAGACCTTGTTTTTTTTATGGTGGCCCCGATTCATAATTATCATTTTGTCCTGAATTTCCCGACTCACAGGATGAAGAAGAAGATGTTGAACCGTCTAAAAAATAGATCTACTATAAATAATTGTAAAAGCATATATACATTCATTAGTTTATTGTTTGAACAGTAAAATAATTACTTTTTTCCATGAAGTTAACCTCAAAGAAATAATACCATGAACTTGTGGAATAAAACGACGAGAACTTTTGAAACGCGAGCGCATTACTGGGGTAAACGTATTATCATTTGTATCACCGTTACTATCAGAATGTTCTAATGACATCTATAATTGTACGAAAAATATCAAAGTTATTACAATTTGATTTGACAAATACGATTGAAAAAATATTAAAATATACTATCGATTACAATTTATATACTTAAAACTACTTACGACACTTATTTTCTAAGAAAATGACACTTTGGCATAAAAACTAACGTGTTTATATTTTATACGACGTAATCTCTCATAATATGCGTGCGTTGATAAGACAGTTCAACACAAAAATGCCGTGAGTAAAAACACACTGCTCAAACGAATATCGATTTCTGTGGTTTGAACAGTGAAAAGTAAAAATAGTGAGTAAAAAAAACTAAACAATAATAAAGTTTGTAATAAAATTGTAAATAATGAAGTATTTCAATTAATTTACACAACTTTCAAATGTGAGATTTGAGAGTGCTAAAGATGAGAAAATTAAAAATAATTTTTTGATTGTTTTCAGCTTTCTTATTAACTCATTTAAAAAAAATTATAAAATGATTAGACAAAAGCGACAGTTACAAAAGAAAGATGAATTGCTGCCATCAACAAGCACTCAAAAAACCAGCTCGAGAAAAAAAAAGTAGAATCTGATCCTGATCAACAGCTCAACGAGGTGAAAAATAATCATTCAATATTTTATTTAAAATTAAAAGCATCATCATTTTTCACTATTTCAGACAAATGATGTTGTTTTGAACAGAAGTGAACCACAAAGTGATATTGCACTTGTTGAAAATGTTATTGTAGAGTCAAATAATTCCGACAAAGGAGAAAGTCTAGTAAACCGAAATGGAGAAAAATAAAGTGATCCAACACGAGACATCATCCACGAAGAAAATCATCCCGTTGTTCCAAACCCTGACTCACGCGATCACACTAGCCGACAAAATGAACCGGGTGCTGAGGAAAACCAATGTGGTGCCGGATAAATTTTGAACGATTCCTGTTTCAGATTGAGTTAATATAAGAGTTGTATTTGTTGCGACTGTAATTTTCTGAGTTTTGTTTTGTCTTTTGTTAATAATAATAGACTGATAATATCTTATATCTATAAAAATTATTACATGTACGCTCTGTATTGAAACATTAAATTTAATTTTCAAATAAAAAGTGTATTATCGAAAAAAATATACTTGAATTGTAATGTTGATGCATATTGAGTATACGAAGTATGTGAAAGATGTATATTTAATAAGTATGCATGCATGTCAGTATGATGCATACATGCGACATGCAAGTGTGCATGTCGCATACAGATCTCATACGTGAGACATACATGTTGTTTATACATGTTGGATGCATTTTACATGTATGCTACATAAGTTTTTTTCCGGGAATTGTGGCATGACATAACCTCTTTGTGAAGATGAACTGATGTTATTTTAAGGTTGGGTTTCATAAAGCTGTAATTTGTCATTTGTTTCTGTTTGAACTCACAAAATGATTTGTTCAACATTTCAAAATTGCGATTCGTCTGTTCATCAATGCCTCATTGCAGTTCCTCACCTGTTTGTCGGAGATGACTCGATTTGCGCTTGGGTGCCGTTAACAGTACCCAAAAAATCATATACTGCTTTACTGAGGGTCATGTGAAACTCATTTCTAATTTGGATTATAGAGAGCACCCAGTGCCTTAGCTGCACGTTTGCTCACGGAACTTGCCGTTGGCTGTGGCACAGCCAAGAACTGGAAAATTTTGTTATTGCTATTGCTAGCGCCTTCTCGCAGTGTACGCGCCAAATTTGTTAAACGGCCAGGAGTGTTTTTCACACCCTTTGGGGTTTTCTGGTGTTGATCGACTGATAAGGGCCGCATTTCTTGCTCCTCATTTGGCTGGTTGTCTGCCATAGTTGTTAATTGTTGTCAACTTGAGTATAAACAATTAGTTCTCTAACCTCAAAGATGCAGTTTAGGAAAGTTTGCTAGTCCGACGATTCAGTACTCAATAAATTTGATCCAATGTGATCCAATCTAACCTTCTTATATACTAATTCTATAACATTTTTATGAAAGAAGTGGCATACATTTTATAACAAAAATATATAAAATTTTTATAAAAATATTGTTTTTTTGCTTACATTTTTGGTTTATATTTTCTTAAATAGGTTTGTAATAGCAGTCCTAAATTATGATACCATGGACCGTGAATCATTGAACATCAACATCGAACCATAGAATAAGGATCGATACAATTAATCAAATTGTATAATTATTAATCAAATATTAATCAAATATTAAAATTAATATTAAAATAAATAAATAAATTGAATTAAATAAATAAAAAAAATAATATTAAAAAAATATCAATCAAATATACTCAAAATCGTCCAAATTAGGTAGCGGGATCAGCATTTATAATTTTTTTTGCGTAAAGATAGATTGTTTGGAACAAAATTTCTGTTCTTGTTTTTTAATTTTTTATATCATAAAAGAGAAATCTATTTCATATCGTACAGTAGTTAATATTTGTAAGTGATGTTTCAAATAATTTCTATTAATTTTTATCAAATCAAAGCGTATATGACTTTGGTTGTTCATTGTATTTTATATGAAATTGTCCAAAATATATGAGTTTTTTATTCATGACTACAAAAAATCATCGCTAATTCCGTTTTTCTCTCCAATGACATCGGTTGAGATCTAAATAATTTGAAACCAAGAAATAAGTACAAATGAACAACAAACTCTTCAGAAAAAGACCAAAAATATCTAAAAAAACCATGAAAATGCCCAAAATTGTTTGAAAATTACTCGCGTATGTCCAATTCAGGTGACGGAATCAGCGGCGAACATTTTTTGATATAAGTATATTATTACCAAACATCTTTTAGATGATTATGTCGATGGAAACACTTTTCGACCAATAAACCGTATTCTTCCACTTTTCGTACAACAGAAAATTAATTTTTATTTGAGTGTACTATTTTAAATAAAATTTATTACCAGCATTTATCAGCTTTTCGAATATTGGAAAAAGGTTTTGTTGGCAGTTTGATCTAAACCAGCACAAAGAGTGTTAGACTATTATTACTATCATAGTTATATACAATTATATAATCGTAATATTATTACGATTATAGACTATTATCACTTGACTATTTCTAGGTATAATAATTTCTAGTCTGTTTACTAAGATTTTTCAAGTAGAAGAAGTCGAATCTAGTTTACACTATTTCTGAACGTATTTGGATTGTGGAAATTTAAAATAATAGACATTCGTTTTATCATATTCGTACTGTTTTAAAGAATCATTTTGATATTTGACCAATTTTATCAATGTCTACAATCCCAGACATTACTACCCCTTTGACCCATACATTTTTCTAATGTATCATTCTGCTCAAAAATTTGCATATAGAGTTTTTTTCATCGCTAAATACGAATTTGAAATCATATTTTTAAAATGCAGAATGGCCGCCAAGATGGCGGACCAAAAACATCACATGTCAGATTCGTGATTTACGGGTCAAAAAACCCTAAAATACCGAGTTTCATAGTGAACCGGTCATTTTTTCGAGTTTTCGTTCGCCATATTGGATGTGCGATTCTGAATTTCGCAAATCTGATGTCAGATTCGTGATCTACGAGTCAAAAACCCTAATATACTGAGTTTCATAGTAAACAGTTTATTTTTGATGTTTTTGGTCCGCCATCTTGGCAGCCATTTTCAATTTTGAAAATATTATTTTAGATTTGCTTGAAGAAACTTAAAATACTCTCTTTTACAAGTTTCTGTTTTAGAAAAATGAATAATAAATCAATTACAGCAAAATTCAACTTTTGAATCGCCATATTTGACCCGCCATTTCATGTTTTCGAAAATCTGACTTCAAATTCGTGTTCAGCGGTCCCAAAAACCCTATACATAGTACCAAGTTTCATAAAAAAACTTCATTTTTCTATGAAAAAAACCAGTTTTACTAAGGTGTGCCCTTTTTGGGCACACTATGGGTCAAAGGGTTAAACGGTTTTGATAAGTATCGAGCTTCTCGCAGTGGAATATTAGGGTCGCAGATTAATTGATGAAAACTAGGAACATGGATATGTCTGCGGATTATGAAGGGTATAAATGTATACGAAATATATTATACGATTCTATATTATATATTTTGGAGTCATCATATTTAATTATATATCTGAATAACGTTTAAAATACATTCTTTTGAAAACCCTGCCATTTAGGAGGTAGAGTTCATATATGTATTCATATATGAAATTCTTGCCTAGGAGATGTGCAGAATTTAAACAATTATATCAAATACCGAATCGACGAATGAAAATTTGATTACTATTGCACAGAAAATTTTAGACGGTAACGAATCAATTTTGTTACTGAGAGAAAGTCACTTGATGCTACATGCATAATTTAATGATTCTCTCATGGGGACGTGAATATGTGATGATTGAAAAATAGCATCAAATTGTTTCCTTGTGCAATTTATCTTAATGATATTTTTTTCCCTACAATAAATACAATTATTTCAGAAGGAAACGACGATGCAGTTTTGAGTATCGCATTTTTGAGAGCTGTTTTCCTTCAACCAATTTTCTTTACGGCTTTATCTCCTCCATTTCACTAAACCAAACATTTGGCTCGCGCGCTAATGCTTCTGAAAAGTAAGCACTAACACACAATCACTATTCTGCAGTTTTCCTACCCATACAGTTTTAAGTCGATTCAACTTATTCATATATATATTTTTTTTTATCATAAGGGTAGGGAAATGCACTTAACGCACCTCACGGTGTCATGTCTCTAATGACTACCTCCGAGGGACTGTGAGACTCGGTCGTAAGACCCCTACCCACTGAAAACCTAACCCTTGGGTACTTCTTTTTCACCCTTTCGCAAAACTGCCGCCAGGCATTACTTCACCCGAAGTAGGCTGGCTACCTACACTCGTCTTTATCAGCCATTAGCGCTTTTCTCGTTTGTCTTGTATTCGTTTTTCTTTGTCGTCTATTTGAAGCTTCTTTATCACTCGGGCGGTCATGTCCGCCACCGCCAACCAGTTTCCTTCGTCCAGAATTATCAAGCTGGCGAGATTTACTGAAGTCACGTGCGATTGTAGCAGCTGGTCAGGTGCTACCTTCTCCTCGGTGAAGCGGGAGCACTGGGAGAAGATGTGCTCCGCTTACTCCTTCTCAGTGTCACAGGCAGGACAAATTGGTGACGTATCCAGGCCAAACCTTTCCAGGTATGACCCGAAGCAGCCATGTACCGTGAAGAGCTAGGATAGGTAGAAGTCCACCTCACCATGCTTTCGTGACGTCCAGGAAACTATGTCTGGGATAAGGCGGTGAGTCCACCTGCAATTCGTGGATGAGTCCCACCGTCTTTGCCACATCTCCATGGTTTTCCTCTTCTCGTCCTGTACCATTATGGTCCTCGTCACCACTAAGGGATTTCGCGTGCGGCGGTAGATCCTCTCCCGTTCATCCACCATCAGAGCAAAGGGCGTCATGTCTGCCAACAAGCACGCAGCCTCATCTGATACTGTGCGGTAGGCGCAGATCACCATCAGTGCAGCTCTTCAGTGAACCCTGGTCACCATGCAGGCGTATGAGATGGTGTTCATAGCCGATGACCAGACAGGTGCTGCATACAGGACGATAGAGCTGGTGACCGTAGAAAGAAGGCGTCTACTGCACTGCCTGGGTCCTCCAGTGTTGGGCATGATGCTGGAGAGAGCATTCGTGACACGCGATGGTCTCTGGCTAATAATTCGAAGGTGTTCGTCGAATCGCAGCTTGGCATCGATCTGCACTCCCAGGTATCTTAGTGAACGTTGCGACATTATTTCACAGTCTCCGACAGCAAGGGTGATGGTTTCCCGTTTCTTTCTCCCTGTCACAAGGACAGCCTCCGTTTTGTGGTCGGCTAACTGTAGACCAA
>JAPYZS010001767.1:0-13021 GCA_030522925.1 Trissolcus japonicus | reverse complement strand
CATGCATAATTTCATGACAAAATTAAAATTGTATACAAAAATTGACCAAAAAAACTTAAAAGTGGGGAACAAAAAATTTGGTTTTTATCGAGCAATTTCTAAGATGACACCTTCTTCAAGCATATTTTGATAGCACCTTCTTCAACATTACTCCGAGATAACCTCTTTTTCAAATTTAATGTGAAATAGCACCTTTTTCAATCTCATAACGAGATAGCACCTTTTTCATGTTCGAATTTGAGATAGCACCTTCTCCGATAGACCCATCGTAATAGTAAAAGCATATTTCTTTTTTTTCACCTGAATCGATCAAATTACCAGACTTCAAATTGACTTCAATAATTTTTTGAAGTCTTTTGAAGTCTACTTCAAGTACTTCAACAATTTTAAGTCATACAAATTACAGACTTCGAGACTTTAAAAAAGGTACTTCAAAGACTTCAAATGACTTCAAATTTGAAGTCATGTGTACACTTGATAAGACAGTGAGCACCCCCTCGCATTTAAGTTTAACATATTTTACGTTGTTTTTTTATCTACTTCTATAAGAAGAACTCAAAGAAGTGTTTCTATGGGGATCGTAGAATGTTTCCAAACATTTGAAATATTCACATGTTTCAACATCATTCAGAACTCTAATTTTGTTTAAAAAAATGTTTAAAGTTTTTTATAATGTTTTTAATTGGTAACTAGTTTTTCCTCACAATCACAGAAATTATGTTTCAATAAAGTTGCATTCTGATAAAATTTGCAATTATCATTATCATACATTAAAACAACGTTCCATTAACAATTTTGTAATTTCCATGTGTTAATTAATTTGACATTAACTATAATGACGCGCGTTATTGAAATTTATTTTTCAGCGTGTACGTTATTTTCCAGTTTCCAATGTAAATTTTCGTACACTTTCTTTACACAAATTATAAAGCATAAAACAATTGAATTCAACAATTTATTTTGTCAAACTGTCTCCATGGTAAATTTTATCCGGTACAAAGAAACCAACTTTATTTTTGAAATGATTATAACCGAAATGTAGACTGAATTCTGACCTTTATCAACATCGCCATGAGAATCTGTTTTCGACACGCATCCACTTTATAGTCCCCGAACGTATATACACACTTTTTTGTACCGCTGTTCTCGCATAAAACATGGTCGCTCAAAACGGAGATTGTTTCGTTAATTAATTTAACGTTGGGTGCCACCCAAACTGTATATTGAAATAATGCTACAAGACTGATTAATCTCCAAAAGTAGACATTTATCAATTGCCGATTTACGGGTCCACAGGGACGAAAATATATGTACGAATATATGTCAATGTTTTTTTATTTTATACATATAATATATTTTTTCGATAAAATTTTTATTAAATTTTTATATTTAATTTATAAAACTTATTGCCGCTTTATAAATAATTTATAAATGTGAATATGCAAAATATATAAAAATATATTATAAATATAAAAAATATACGTGAAATATATTTTGAAATACATTTTCGTCCATGTGGAGGGAATTATTAATTTTCAAGCATTGAAGGTATATTAATTCGAATATGTGCTTTTATCGTTCAGAT
The DNA here is from genome assembly GCA_030522925.1 of Trissolcus japonicus. Lineage (NCBI taxonomy): Eukaryota > Metazoa > Arthropoda > Insecta > Hymenoptera > Scelionidae > Trissolcus > Trissolcus japonicus. The sequence continues at coordinate 11,436 of JAPYZS010001767.1, read as the reverse complement.
TATGATTTTGTAAACAGATAAGAGAGCAAAATGTCTGTTTGTTCATTCAATATTTAATTGGTAAAGATAATTATAATTTTATATAAAAATTACATTCGATACAAACAAAATTAGTTTTCATTCACTTTTTTTCAATTAGAAGTAAAATTGAAACTGGTAGAAAGTACACAGTGGGTAAGTAAATCGAAACTTTTTTCAATAAAATAATCTACAGAACAGTCCGTTAAAAGGTATTGAGAGATTATTTAATTTTTCATGTAATTCCAATGAAAAAAACTGAAATCGGAGAAAACAAATTTGACTGTTTGATTTGTACAACGTGACAAGTTCTTCAGTGTGTTACAGCAACTGAAACTTTTTCGAGAATAACAAATGTGTAAACAAAATTTGGAACCCATTTCAGAAAAAGAGATAAATAAAAAGTACGGAGAGCAAGGCTCATAAATAATGTAGCGACAAAAAAAAGGGGGCATGCCGTAAAAATGGATCAGCATTAACCCAAACAAATGAACCGCCCAAAAAAAAGTGTTTCTTACGCGTCGAAATGCCTCTCTCAGGGTGAAGAAAAAAAGTTTGCAGCCCGCGAGCCAATCTGCATCAAAATTTGTATACTCACACAAATGAATTGTCTCTTATGTTGCCGGACCGCGGAGTGTGTACATTAATATTGATAATGATGAGCGTCGAAGCGGACGCGCTGCGTGCTTTTTTGTCGCTTCGTCGTGCGAGTGGCGCTGAAGTTGCAATCGCATGTGCTCATCGCGCCGCAAGCCGGGCCAGGCCTGCTAAGGTCGTCTTTTGATTGCCAAACCATAAGGCTTTTTTATCGAGCAGCAGCTTCCTCGGGCCGTCGCTTTGTTCCGCGCGACTCGTCTATTTTTTTTTCTTGGCCCGCCAACTCTTTTGTGACACGCTGACTATATTTTTCGCTGCTGGCAACCCGCCGCGTCCTCAGAAAGGCGATATTTCTTCCCTTCGATCGCTTCCTTCCTCGTTGACTCCTCCTCTTTTTATTTCTCCACGAATCTATCGAGTCTTCCGGGATTTTTTGATTCGCGTCCTTTCAATCAGCGCTATATCTGTCCCCCGTCGTTTCTCATCGATAATTGTCACGCCAACGATCTTCTCGCGCACCACACCTTTTCCCACTTCTTTGATTAAGAACCTGCCAACAAAAATGATGAAATTAAAATTGCATGCAAACTTGGTATCTGAGAGGGTTTTTGATAAGCTTACTTATACATTTTTAAAACAAAAACTTTCGCTCTCCGTAAATTCTCTGAACATCAAAATAATTTTCACGGTAGTCGGGATTGTTTATCGTTCGAATTCGTTCGGTTCGACGTTTATATAAAAGTCTGCGCTTTAGTTTATAGATGATCTTCGATAAAAGAATTGCACAAAGGTAAACATTAAATATGGACTTCGAACAAATAATGTCTAGTCAGAACACCGAAAAACTAAACGAAACAAAAGAAATGGATGGACTTATTTTTATTTATGCTTCTGCGACTGGTTTTGAAAGGTTTAATGGGTTTTAGTGAAGCGTCTTGACATCTTAATATTGCGACATCTCAGACAGTGTTGATGTATACGTAATAACATTTCATAGGTAACCTAAGAGCCCCTCATCATAAAAATCGATTTTTCTCTTGTTTTTATAATTCTTAAAATTGCTTATTACCGCAACTCACTCGCATAAAACGTTTTTGTATTTACGAAATTTTTATTAAATATTTTTAAAGAGAAAATTCAAACACTTTTAGAGTTAAACACATTTAGAGTTAATTTCATAACTCTAAATGAATTATACATTTTATAAACAAATTTTATCTCATTCAATATTTTAGGTTTACAAGTGTTTACAACAAACATTGAACGCAGTTATTTAGGCAGTATATTATTATTAGATTAGACACCCACAGGGACGAAAACATATGTACGAATAAACATCAAATGTATATTTATTATATAAATATAATAATTTTTTGGATAAAATTTATATTAAGTTTATATTAAATTTATACAACTTACTGCCGCTTTATAAATAATTTATAAATGAGAATATGTAGAATATATACGAATATATTTAAAATATATAAAATATACGTGAAATGTATTTTCAAATATATTTTCGTCCGTGTGGGCAGTATTGTTATTATTACTTTCTTTCCAGAAACCGTAGTACAACTGAGTTATTATATGAATGATAACAATTTGTCACAGGTTTATGGTCTTGTTTTGTGTGGAGTGTGACGAAATGAATTGAAAAAGTTGCACAAACAAAATATGTATCATTATAAAAGGGTACATTAACTTCCTTTTTCGTTTTACCTGTGGTGAAATGATCGTACAAGTGAAGTTTATGTGCCACGTACGAGCCATATATGTGTCAAACACTGTGAATGCGTTTACAACTGACATATATACCACTATTTGCGTTTATAAAGAGTGACACAAAAACACGAACGTAAGAAATGTGCTTTTCCTTGGTTCAAAAACCAGGAAAAATCTAGAATCAGAAAATGTTGTAACATTCTATGAAATTCTATAAAATTTTATTTAATTTATATTGCAAAAACATTTTTTAGTAATACTTTTAATCAATTTTACTTGAAATATTTTTTTCTGAATAAAAAACGACCTGTCAAAGGGACTAATGAAACAGCTTTCGTTAATGGGAATTTTGAATGTATAAAATAAAATGACTACAGGAATGTAATCCACTATTTAAAACTTATATGACTATCGAAATGTATTAAATTTTTGAACGGTTCAAAAATTGATGGAAGAATTTTTTCAACCCTTCTGGAATGGTTAATTGAAAGTGGAAAAGAGATTTTTTTTATTCGTGTTTTTTAGGAGTTCTTTAGGAAATTTTTTTAAATAAAATTTATTCGATGTTCAAAAAAAGCGGGTTTCAAAATGGTTGATAGATCGTTACTGAAGTAGCATATATAAAATCTTCAGTTTTTCAGTTTAAACTCTACCATTCGCAATGAAAAATTGTGACTAAATAAAGCACCCCTAGTGAAAATGATTTATGAAATGTTTTTTCGTTATTCACAGATGCCTAATTATCAATTCATGGAACAGTTTTTTCAACCTATGGTTGAAATATGATGGTTTAATTATTTTGTAGTGCAACAATTAATAAAAGGTATTGTAATACGGATGAAGTTTAGCAGTGAAAGCGATGAATTAAAAAAGTCGACACTCCGAATAAATTGAAAGGATCAAGGTAATTGTCATGTCACGATCAACTTAATAAAGATAAGCGTCCTGTCACATGTTCGGCAAAATCAGCGGCAAATGAAATTGACAAATGTTATTCACAAGTCTGATTCAAACGTGTAAAATCACTTCCCTCTTATTGCAAACTGAAAAGAAAAAGGTCTCGTCTATAATTCATCCCAAAACCCCTCTGTTCAAATGCTACCTACATAAATTCAGAACATCCAAAACCTGGATTAAATTTTTTTTTCGTGACAATCCTATAACATCCTATATCTTTGTTTAAGCAAAATGAACCGATTCAAGTATCACGATTTCAAAAAAATGTAACGTGAAAACATTAATAGGGTGAATTTAGTATTCTTAAATTTTTAGACGAAAATGGAAAAACTGCGTTGCTATTAGTGCCATTATTGTTAAAACTTTGATTTCAAGTAAAAAAGATCGCGCTTTTTTGATATTTTTTATTTCGGCGCTTATGTGATATATATTTTTGGCGCTTTTGATATGTGAACAATCGGCGCTTTTGATTTACTCCCCAAAAACTGTAATTAGCACTTTTGATTGACAGCCATCGCCGGTTATTTTTTCCATCCAACCATAAAAACATGAAAAAAATCAACCTTCAATAATTTTCATCATTACCCTTTGATTGAATTGAAGAACCATTACAATGTTTACAATTTCATGAAACTTTTATTTTTGCACTATTGACAAAATCGCACAATTGACTCACAGCGTATGGTGTTGTTCAGTAAAAAAAAAAACATACACAGCAATCTCATGCATCCACTTAATTACATCGACTGGTATTAAATTCGATTTATTTATCACATCGGCGTTGCACGCGTGGCCATAATCAACGAACCGTCGTGTATTAGACAAGCCGAGATTGGTGCGCGTTTGACTGCACGCGGACGTCCGCTCAAGCGTGTCGGGGATGCACTCCACGTGTCCAATATGCACCGGCTGTGTTCACTTTCGCACAAAATTGTCACACGCATCCAAAAAAAATATACAAACAGCTGAATTCGACGTCATAAAATCGGCCAAAAATATATACTCCTCTTTTCGTGTGCTATGTCAGAATAAAAAAAATGTTGTGTATTCGGTTACAAGTCACGCTGCGATTTTAGTGACGTTTACACAGAACAGTGTATTTTAGCATGAAATAAAAAAACAGTGTGAACATGCTGGTGCAAAAAGGTCCATCTTCGACTGTCTTTATGGATTCCCAGAGCTTTTTAAACTTGACAAATTTATGATTTCCAATTTTTGTTATTTAATGTTATTTAGACCATCTGCGGCTCGCCTTAAGTGCAAGCAAATGGACTAACATTACAAAAAACAAAGTGGCATTTTGAATCTGTCACTCACGTCGTTTTTCAAGCCACAATCGCTAGACGAAACAACAGTCCCTATCTTTTATTCTCCATTTTTATCTTTTTTTTCATCTTTCTTTTTTCCCCCAGTCCAATTATCGAAAGATATTTCACTGTGATAATTTTATTTTTTGGTTTAAAAAACCGAATCATCGATCTTTTGTACATTGTGTATGACGAGAATTCAACAGTTGTTGGAAATAGCCTGCCATGTGACGATGATGAGGCAGAGAGGAGAAAAAAAAACAATTTTTTTTTGGTCATTGTTACAATGACTTTTCAAAATGAAGGCGTTTTATTCACACTTTGCCTTTTGTACGTAAATTGGAATACAAGAAATATTATGTTCGACGTTACGATGCAAATAAGGCATCAAAACTTAATAGCTGTGAGGGAAATAATGAAATATAAAATTAAATTCTTATCGCTGGCATTAGCATACATTTGCATAGCATATCAAATGAAAAATTAGGCTGTGTTTCTGCGAAACAGGATCAATTATTTTAAAGTGAAATCCGTACGACAGGCGCGATCGATTCTGATGTGTTCTCGTGTTATATTTATAAAAAAATAACAAGTGCAAAAAAAACAGCTTTGCGTGAAAATATCGTCCCTAGAGATTGTGCGATGGAGGTTATCCCACAGAAAAAAAGCTAAATATGAAATTACCTTTCAATATTTATCATTTCATTTTTTTATGCAAGATATACATAGTAATCGATTCTTTGTCCACGATAATTCCTCCTAATTGATATCTTGATCGAAATCGAAAAACAGTAACTAAAATGCGTGACATTATCATTCGTGTATTTCATTTCCAGACAATGAATTAACGAACGATCACTAAACGTCACATTAAATTCCTTTTGGGGAACGTTTGACATGATAATCATACCTATGACAACAAAACACTCGTGCATCCAAGCGAAAAATGAGAGTCTCAATTTCGGAACTGAAAATCTGAACCTGTTTATACAATTATGAAATTGCCCACTTCCATAATTTTTGCAAATTCAATTCATTCGCGGAAAATTGACGTAAATTAACGTTTCAATTTAAGGCATTGATTCAATTCAAGCCAAAATTGGACAAAAAAAATTTAAAAATGACTCAATGAAATTTATTGCACTGAGAAAAAACTTTTAATAAAAATTACTATAACTTCTGGCAATCCAGACATATCGTGCAACATCTAAAAAATTTGACTACAAGCTTGTAATAATTTTTACTATATGGTATAGTAATTTTTATTATGCCCCATAGTAATTTGACGTAAACTACAAAGACTGGAAAATGGTAAATAAAAAATTCACTGACGTTGTCCTCAGAAGTAAATCCCAAATGAAGCGAATGATCCAGTCGCGAACACACGTGTATTAAACATGCACGGAACAACGAGATCGCACTGACACCGGCACAAAACGGTCGCGCACAACTGAATCCGACGTATCCCTTTGACACCACAGTTATAAACGAGGCCTTATTGATTACGCGAGAAGGTGCTCCGAGTAAAAACACACAGCGCGGAAAGCCACTTGACACCACAGAGATGACGGTCGGTCGGCGTGACGATTAAAACGCGTCAGTCGGTTCTAAAAGCCGGTACCGAACTAAAATCCGAAAACGAAGACACGCGTGCGGTCCCCACTCGAGGCACGAGCTACACGCGACTTACGGGCGCTCTCTCTCTCTTCAAAGACCCTCTATAGGCTCGGGACACCCACACGAGGGGAGCAGCTTGGAAATAGTTGCACCGGCCGTCGCTCCCTCCTCGTATCTCGTCCGTCTACGCTCGGCTTTATTCATCGCCCGTGCTTTCGTCATTTCATACAATGCCCTATTCGGTCGAGATTTTCGGGGGGAGATCGAGCCACGTTTTTATACATTTATCGTGGCTCGCACAGCCTCGAGACATTTCGACATCTAACCACTTTTTTCCCCTCTGCCCTTTTACTCTATTTTACCTTTTCTTTTTTTTCATTCTTTCCTCTTCGCGCTTTCCAAGAACCCTCTGGATTCTGCTCGAGGACCCGATCCATTAGGGATCAAGCATCGCACGTTAATGTATGTAAAAATCGCTTGTTTGGTTTCTCTCTGTTGCCAAATTGCTCGGCATAATCTCCCGTCCCGCTGGGGACCGTTAATTGTGCGAGATGTTTCATATGGCACCGGCGACTAGGGCGAATGTATTCGGATTATACTCGCCTGGATTCGAGGCTCTCGATGACTCTCCGAGGGTAATGGTTTTGTTTAGTCACGCCGGCGAAAAGTCGAACGGTCCAATTCAACTGGAGATACGACGAGCAACGAGCTCAACTCGACTCGCAGCGAGTTTAATGTCATAACGTTGCTGTATTGCATTTCCACGACCCTTTTTGTCCGGACCTTGTAATCGACAAATCTATTTCAGTTTCGCAAAGTGGCCACTTTCAGATCAAAGGATCAACGATAACTCAAAACTGTTCGGCGTTTCAAAGATATATATTTGTCAATTATTTTGTATTATTTCTCCGTTTCACCTACACCCCCTTCCCTTGCGAACCTTCGCGAACAATATTGAGATGTGATTGCGTTTGAATTGGATTATATAAATAGCGAAATAGCGCGCGGATTGAGATGGATTTCAGGCGAAACACTAATCAAATATTTCACTCGAGCAAACGGTAAAAACCGCGCCATTCAATTTATCGAACAGAGCAATGGTATTGATGATGTGCAAATGAGAAAATATGTGTATTTCATTTTTTACATTACAACCGGTTGCTTAAATATATTACAAATTATATTTATTGAACACAATTTCCAAGTAAAAAATATATATCGCATACATCGAAAACAAAGCCATATGTTTGTTTATGTCATACATAGTTAACACATGTTCATATATACGACAAATATATTTACATAAATGATAAATTTGATAAATATTCAAAAATTCGATAAATAAAAAATTTTATAGATACGTAATGCTACAAAGTGGATGAAAATGTTCTTAAAATATAAACAAAATACGGCACGAGTTTAATTTACCATAGAAAAGACAAATGACGTAATTGCTTTAACCCTTTGCCAAGGTACGTTCACCCTTTAAACGTCACTTTCAGTGTAGAGTGATTAGTCTTAAAAACCTTTGTGTATTCATCCGCTGACTAATTTTCTTATAATTCGGGATTTGACGAAGCACATAGCTCAAAGCAATGAAATCCCACTTTCATATTCAGAAAGATAAATATTTCGATCCCTCCGCGGTGGAACGAACTACAAATAAGCACCACCCCCTAGAACACGAGAGAGATTCAACAGGAATGCACACGATGTAAATGTATTTCAATAACTCCAGCTCTCTTCCCTCGAACGTGTGCGATAATACACGCGTCCATTCATTATGCATTTGGCGTAACAATCGTGTACGCGCGTATCGATTCTCGGTATGCGTATACTTAAAGCCAATGATACGTAGAGATCCCGTACCGCAAAAAAGCCCTGATGTACGCCAGTTGGACAAAAGGGAGGGACGCCTCGGCGTATCATTCGTCTGATTATGCGATACGCGCTTAGGGGGAAACTCCAAGGGCCAACTGAGGTATAATACAAAGTATCGCGCCCGAGTTTTGTAATAAAACGAACAAAGGGGGACGGCGGCGCAAAGCTGCAACTTCTCTAGTTGAAGGTCCAATGACTTGGTTTTCTTCTGCACCGGTATAGAGGATATATGGAATATAGTTAATAAAACCCGCGATTCATCCTTTCAAGAGACAGCCGTACGGTTATTCATATCGATCGGAGTTCGATTCAAATTTAATGACGTCATTGATTAAATTGTAACAACTGGCGTCAGTACTACAATCGACAAATGATAAAAACACAGTTCAAAATATTTATTTAATTAAACTCATGTCATTGATTGTTGTTTACTTTTTTCAATTTTTGTAATTGTTGTGCATCCTGTTTTCATTGTTTTTAATGAACCTTTTTTAAATTGAAATTCGGATATTTTTTATCATTATTTTTATTTATTATTCGATTACTTTTTTTTCCACATTTTAGAATATCACAAATGAAAGAAAAAAACTCTTAGTCCGATTAATCCGATTTTTATAAAAATTAATATTTTTTTCGATCAATTTCTGTTAAGTAAATTGTCAATTTTTGTTGTCTTTTTTTTTTGTATAGATTTTTAGAACGAAAGCTATTGTCTGAGAAAGACTGTCTGTTATAATGCTCACAATTAAGTAGCTTTTTTCACAAATATCATGTTGCAGATAGACGCCGAGACAATGTTTGATGACGCAGCCTTTGTGTAGGATGGGGTAGAAAAGTTTGCTCAGCAAGAAGAATATTACAAAGTATCCAAACGGCCAAACAGCCAGACGAGCGACGACCAATCGAGGGTGTGGGCTCCATCGTTTTGTCGTTAATTTGTAATGCTATGATAACTCAAAATCGTTTCTGCGATTCCAGTTTGTTCCGGTGAAAATTTATGTGAAGGAAATGGCGATTTAAAAAAATTGTGTGATGAATTGTAAATTGCTTTCTGAAACTTTCAATTTGTTATTGAGTTCAATATTTCTTGTCGAGAAGTACGTGATTCGTAATGAAATATAAAAAGATGATTGGATAATGAGGTTCATTTTTTTTTCATTCATTCCAATTTCAAACGACTTTGTGAAGGCAAACGGAAACCCGAAAAATTTAATCAACTTGTTATGACAGACGATATTATTTCAGACATTTCGAAGAAGAACTTTTACCATAAGAACATCAGAAAAATTTGTCTACAGTTCAAATAACTCAAGTTTCACTTCTACATGAATAAAAAGTTAAATAACTAAAATAAAATAAACGTCGAACAAAGATTTGTTTTCTACACACGCGGACAAATTTTCGTTATCTTTTTTTTTCGTTCGAGTTATGTACAGTTTTCAACAAAAACATACATGGAAGTGCACATAATACCGACAGTAACTGAAGAATATAATACGCGAAACAAATAGGAAACAATGAAGATACGCTGCAGCGGCGGCTCGACTTTTGTTTCCACTATGTCCAAAACCAGAAACAGTTACACAATGTTGTAACTAAACTTTTTCTTTCATTTACAGTCGCAGAGAGAATTGTTATTCTCAACTTTCTGTTGCCACTTGTTAGGAATTAGTCGGTGCTCTCTCTACAAGTTTGAAGATTAAGGAAAATTAACTGTTTTTCAAGGTTTAATTACTCACTCGACGTTGTTTTTTCTTCCGATTTCACTTTATAATTAAATGTTTCTGCTTGTTTTGAATTGATTATATCATGAAGAAAGAAGGCTAATGTAAAATTTCAGTCCTGTGATGGATTACAGTCCGCTTGAAAATTGAAATTTTACATGCAAATCAATGGACCGAAAGGTAGGAGGTCGAACCATTTTTAGTTGGTAGAAGAGGGTGAACCGACCACGAGCGCATGAGCGTTACGCAAAATTCTGTGGTTTTAAGGAAACAATAATGTTACAAATTTATTCAACTTTGGAATACCGATATTTTCCTTTATCGAAAAACAATAAAATAAAAAATTTGTAACGAATTTTTATAACGAGATATATTTTTGTAAATTCTTTTTAGTTATATATTAAATAAAAATGTATGGTTATACATTAAATAAAAATGTATCTTTGTTTAATAAAGGTATTATCTTTGCATGTTTTGTTGAATTTTTAATTTTGAATCTTTACCAGTATTTGATATTTTGGCATATACAATCCTCTATGTTTTTTGGAGGATGCTAAGTTCAACAATAGCACTATATTCAAACATTCTCACATATCTTTACAAAAGCGTTTATCTATGAGCTTTTATTTTTGTAAATTTAACAGTTCCAAACAGCACATGTACTTATTCCTGAGACTAAACCAACTAAACTAAATCTACTTTCCGGCCAAAAACTCGAAGGATTTTTCAGCTTTATATACATAAAACTGAATTAAAGTCATCTAAATTAAAACGGGTTAGTTTAGAAAAAGATATGAACATTGTGATTATCTTGAACTTTGCAATACACAAGTGTTGATAAATCAATGAAAGTATATGTTTTTCAATCCTTTCGAAAGAAACAAGATCAAATATTTTGAACATAGATACTACACCAAAATCAACATATTTTATCATTTGAAAAGTAAAATTATTTCTGAAAAAATTTGATTTCAGAACTTATTTGATGATCACGTTGTAACTTTTATAACATCAATTCAAGAAAAATCTATGTTCGTTCATGGTTTAATATAATTTCACCTGGATAAAAAAAATTTCAATTTCAAAATTTCTATTTTATAAAACGTTTTATCATATCCATTTCTGTATGTACTTTTATGCAGCAAAAGTCATACTTCAATCTTTCTTTTATTTTTTAAAATATAAGATTTTTTAAAAATAAAAACTGTTTGAAATTTGATTTCCTGATTCAAAAAAATAAAACACAAAGAGGAGTTTGGAAATTATGAATTATTTTTTAATCAACCCAAATGTTTATTTGCGTTATGACGTTTCTCGAGTCAAAATATGTTTTGACATTACCAAATTACTATATACATTATGGCTATTTTGGGGCTAGCCACAAGCTAACGTCTCTCCCCCGCTCTCTCTTTTGCTCTTACATATCGCTTTTCGCTGATCCCAGAGTGACCTCATGCGTGTGAATTTTTCGTTCTTGCTATGTTGAGCTTTCTGTGAGCAGTGGATGTTTGTCGAATATATTGGAATTTTGTTAGTTTCAAGGCGAAATATTTCATATCTACGCAAGTGCATATAACTATACAGATGTATATATATATATATATATATATATA
>JAPYZS010001766.1:0-20281 GCA_030522925.1 Trissolcus japonicus | reverse complement strand
TATATATTGGTTAAAAATTCACGATACTTTGTAGGTATTATTTAAAATGTTCGACTGTTCATTTTACTATTTTAAGTTGTAAAAATCCATAATCAGCAATGTTGTTTTTAAAATGTACCTATAATATAAAATAATACTTATTCTTTATATGACAATAGAAACGATGAAATGTTTCATCTTTTATTATTTCTTTTTTTTTCTTTTTTTTATTTCACAATGTTTTGATTTGTACAACTTTTCGAGTATAAGTTATGTTTACTAATAAAATATAATAAATTTCAACTTCTTTAATAGAAAAAACAACGATTCCTTTTTCTCCGTGTAATTTCAATATTACACATTCTGTAATAAATCGTGATGAAACCATTTGTTTTTTCAATGAAAATTTGGTTGAGACATTCAAACTGCCGGCGGATGAATTAGCCAATCAACATCGCGGAAACAAAGACGAAAGTGAACTCAGCTAAAAATTGGGATTAGACATTGACCAAACGCCATCTGTATCAAACTACTTTAGTAGTACTTTTTCAAAAACAAAAAAAAATGATTTAAACAAAGTCACACTTTGTTTGTTTTTATTCCCTAGAGCGTGTTTTACTCCCTCGGGAATAAAGCGCGCTCTTGGGAATAAAACACTGAAAACTCCCATCTCCCTTGGTACAAATAACGCTGTATTGACCTCGTGCGCATGCTCCCTTGGTGAATGATGTACTATTATCTACTGATTTGATTCAATATTCCATAAAAACCAAACATTTAAATTGCTTGTGTAAGACGCATATTTTTATGAAATTTTCAATGGTACTACTAAGTCGGTCATTTTTTTTGAAGCTCCGCCCACATGTCAGATTCCAATAATTACACACGAATTTTAAAGCGGTCATGGATTTTTTCTCAATAAAGAAAAGATAGAATTTTCAATGCGACATTAACGAAATAAAATTATCGTGCGCTTATCCCATTTTCATATTTGCGAAGAAATTTTTCATCGAACGAAAATTTTAATTCTCAATAATTTAATTTTCAATCAAATTTGCAAACTTTTCATTTCGATCTCCAACAAATTGTTAGCGCCAAATTCAACAGTATCAAATTGCTATTTACAGTTCCAAATCGATATTTTTTAACAAATATAAAAAAACTCATGTACCCTTTCTCTCATCAAGAGAAGAAATTTCTTTTGATGATTTTTGAATTAGATTTATGTTACGTTGAATTTCTTTCTCATGTAGTAAAAATTGCTTTCAAAAATGTAGTACTCTTCAAAATTTTCATTTTTGTACAAAAGTGGACGACTATGAACTTATTTTGATTGAATTTTCACTTATTCAGATTTAGTGAGTACAATTTTATTATAAAATTTTATTTCATTATATGAAAGTCACGAATGATGTATTAAATTATGATCCATAAACAAATATCATAATTGTAATAATATTATAATCAGATTATTTGTTTTCTGTAGATCCTATAAGTGACGTGTACATAAAATGAAAACGATTTGTTTTTACTTTTAAATCTTTGTCTTAATTGAGTGATGCTCTCTAACCCGCTGAATATGGGTCAGCACGTGGGTCACGATACGCAGTGTACATTTCGTCGCTGTGTCCGGCAAACATTTACCTTTGAATCCGCGTTGAATGTCACGTTGTATATAACGACTGCATTTTTTTTAAAGCCGCTTTCATAATTTACGATGTGATAGTGTAAATTAATCCAGCGAATAAAACAGGAAATGCTATATAAAAAATTCATGAACGTTTTTGTGTGAAAACCAACGATCCACCAAAAACGTCCAAAAAATCTTTCTTCAATTATTCATTTTTGTTTTCAATAGTTTTTTCCTGTTTCTTTTTTAATTTTGTTTCATTCAAAAATATCCATTTTAAAAGATTTTTCATCTCATTTTTAAGAAAATTACTTCAATTCGTAAATTCAATTACAATTGGATTTTGAAAAATACTTTTGATTCTAATATTAAAAAAAAAAAAAACTAATTTTTTTCCGAATATGACGTCTGCGAAATGAAAAAGTTACAAGTCGACTATTTGCGTGGGTTCGTACTGAGCTCTGTAAGTGGCCGGGTAACCTTGCATCCGCCAAGTTTTGTCACGCTCATCGTAATCAGAAAAAATTTTTTTGATCCAAACGTTTTTACATGTTAGAAGAAGTTGTATGTTCTCTTCAAAATTTTCATCTATTTACCAACTTCTACTGTCCGACGAGATTTTTCATTCACAAAAATTCAACTTTCTAACTAGACCGCTTGTCAGTTTATTCAAATTTTAGTGACTTTTTCTAACAAATTTTGTTCAAAAACTTTTTAACGAACGAATTTCTGAATAAGAATACTTTGAATGCATTGAATGATATAATGATTTTATTCTAATTTTGTCATTATAAACTTTTCAATATGTTTATTTTGAAAAGTCGTATTTATTTTTCAATTATCAACTAAACACATGTTAATCCAAGACTACTCTGAATTGAATTATCGACTGGATTAAACTTAAAGTGTCAGGGATTAACTAAAATGTGTTCTTGGGGACGAACATACTCGAAACTGCATTTAATCAACTATACGTATTAATTTCACATTTTTCTCTTATCTCTCAATTGAGTTATTTTTATTTGATTTCTTAATTTGTTTTCTTTATAGAAAAATTAATTCAAAATCCATTTTAAAAACGATTTAAGAACTTAATATTTCAAGATATTAAAAACACTCTTAACAATATTTTTCAACTTTATTACATCCTCGAGGGAGTAAATATGTGAACCTATTTGCATTTGTAATGGAAAGTATTATGCGCACCCCACCCATGATCCACCCAATAATATTCCACAATAATAATTAATGTAGCATAATTAGTCCCAATGGAAGAATGAAGCTGAATTTTTGAATGAATCACCAATTGCGTTTTAAATAGTGCAAACTAAAACTCTACGAATTTGGGAATCACCGAAAATTGACATATTCTCTCTAAATTCGAATGAGTCCAGAGTCTTTCACCAATTGCAAAAAGTGAAAATTCCATTTTTTACAAAAAAAATGTAATTTTGCCTCAAAATAAGTGAAAGTTTGCACTTTTTGCAATTGGTAAAAGACTGGACTTATTATACACATATATTCACCATTTTGAGTAAGCTTCACTTATTTGAATTTACAGAATTCGTAATGATATCGGATTCTTTATATTCTGCCGAAATTTGTTCCAAACTCAAGAAATTGTTTTTCCACTTCAATTTGTCACGCGATTTCACATATCGTCATCGAACCGTCGCTTGGCTCAGATTCCCTACAGAAATAAGTCTCCAATAATTGGGTTGTGGAGGATGATTATTCCTATGTCTTATTTTCGAACAAAAAAGAACATTCCAATTGATTTTCCTGGATTCCTTTTAAAAAAAAATTTCAACAAAATTACAAAACTTTAACAAAAAATGTTCCCAACAAATTTCACTCAAAACTCTACGAAAAAAGTCACTAAAATTTGCCTAGATTGTTTTTGGAAACTTCTCATAACGAATTTTCAATTGTTGTTTTCTAGCTTTTTTTAATCTAAGTGATTAATTTTTTGTATGATCACATACGTTTTTGTTGAATTTTAATTTTTCGAGCAATCACAAAACTTGACGAATAACGGAATCTGAGATGAATTTTCTAGGGCCTTACCAACGGCGATAAATCCAATTAAAAGTCACTGACAAATAATCACCAAAATAATGAACCCCACTTTCACACAAAAAACGAAGAAACCAAAAGTCACCGGAAACTGTGAGCAGATCACTAGGCACTAGGGAAGTTTTCCCGGGGGATGCATCTGGCATGTGCGTTCGCTCGCACACCGGAAGCTCTCACTGGCGCTCGTATTCGCGCGTGCCGTGGAACTGATCACCAAACGGTCGGCGGCACGAGAACCGTTCTCGCGAGCAAGCCGCCTGGGCATGCTCTTTCAGCCGGTTACTTGTCTCTGTCGCAACGGAAGCCCTCTGTCGTTACGAGACACGTTAGCCAGGCTATCCAAAAATCGATTCAGTTTCAAAGCAAATTAATCAGTTATCAATTTCCTGTAAATTTGATTGCAATATAATTGTTCGTACAAATTTTCAAACAATTTCTAAACATCCCCAACATGTCGTTTGTGCATTGCTTACTGTAGTGATATAAATTGGACCGCGAACAAATTTTATAATTCTTGATTAGGCTTCTGTTTCCTCGTGACCCGCACCGACGAAAATATATTTTGAAAATATAAATAATATTTTATACATTTTTTATATTTTTTGTATGTAAAATATATTCCGTCAATAAGTATAATAAAATGAAATATATTTTAGCGACAATATTTTCGTCCGTGAGGGGATAGCCTGATTGACAATTACCATTGTTGAAATTCATAATTATATTGTGCTTCATAATAATTTTACTTTTATTTATTTGTATCTCTACGTATTGCAGACATACCTTTGTAAATTAGCCGTACTGGCCCGCCAGAGGCGCCAAATTTTTTGAAATAAATAAATAAAAGTCACGAGAGTAATAATACATATTTTGCATTATGTAACATCATTTCAATTAGTAATTATTGTTTAAACTACAAAATTCAATTTATCGAAGGGCAGATGAGAAAATGTTCGAATTTCACGTTTATTTAATGAAAACATAATATATTGATTGACTGATTTATTTCAATTATATTAATTAGTAATGTATGTCGTTAATATGATATTTAATGCAAAATCTCTGTTAACAACGATTATTGATAATATTGAGTAACTTAATTTCGGACATGTTTATTTTAAATCATAAGTTTAATGATTGAATTGCTACCGTAAAGTTGAGGCTGCCAATCATTTTTTGTCATACTAGCGGGAAGGTTTAAAGTGCGCACATTTTAAGTGCACACTTTAATTCCGACTGCTCACCGTTTAACTGCTCATATTTCGAGTGTTCACCGTTCAAGTGCGCACCATTCCGACTGCGCACCATTCCGACTGCGCACAGATCGACTGCACACAGATCGAGTGCACACCGGTTGACTGCACTAGGTGAGCAGTCACTATGTGCGCACTCGAACAGTGATCTGCAGTTGCCCTGTATGCACTTTAACGGTGCGCCTTTTAAACCTTCCTATACTAGGGAACTCCGTTCGCTCCGCTCACTGCGCTCCCTGTGCGCTACGCGCGCCAACCCCGCAAACAGATAGCAAAATCTGTATGCAACACGTAATATGATAATACGTATATATGTGTCATTATGATGATATTTCATCATCATCATCACTATTATGACTACATGAATTCGTCTTTCGGTAACGAATGCAACGATATATGATACACGTATATTTATGATAATTTTTCATCATTATCATCATTGAATCATCATCATCATCATGACCGATGAATTCGTCTTTCGATAACGAATGCAACGATACATGATACATATATATTTATGGCAAATTGCGTCCTAATTGGAAACAGCGGCTGCAGCGGCGAAACTTTTTCTTAAAATAGGGTAGATAAACAATTCTATTTGTCATACAAAAATAAAAGAAACATTATTTTCAAAACGTTCTAAACATTCAAACTTTTGTGACAAAAATATAAAATAAAAATCTCTCGATAAAACACTTTTATATACTCTGTGAACAAAAAGTTAGGAGATTTACTATGGCATTTAAATGTATAAGTGTGACATTAACTTTTGGTGCAGAATATAGTTTAAAACGTTTGGATAAAATGTTTAGCAAGTGTTTTAAACATTTTGTAATTTGAAAACACTTTTTGCAGTGAATGGATTCAAAAACATTTCTACCAAAAAAATTGCAATTTCAGGGTGTCATACTCTCTTAAAAAGGAAAAACACTGCGATGGAAAACAAAATTCCATTTTCGGATAGACGAACATGTATAGAATCATGTATTAAAATTTTATCACGAAATTCCTGATATTAAAAGAATAACAGCACTTTTTGTGCTGCGATGCAGGCTGGTTCGGTGATTGTCATTTGCACGAATGGTAGACAATATAAAGAAAGAAATATATCAGTTGCGCAAATTGAATACGTTATTAGCGCGACTTTTTTGTTTCTTCACCTCGTGGTTTAACTTTGGTAGATTGATTTTTATATTCAGTTTTCATTCTTATTGTTGTTGCTGTTGTTGCCGGTGTTAATTGATACGTGGGTGAGGTCTCAGGGCTCAAATTAATGACGATCCAGGTTGGCAGTGTATTTTCTTTATTGGCAGGAACTTACAAAATATGATAACCAAAAAGTACCTGTCAATAAAAGAATAAATCAGAATCGGCTTTTTATAACAAAAAGAAAAAGTAGAAAATATAAAATAGTTTTTCTTACATCATAAGATTATAGTGAGCACAGCTCAAGAAGAATTTACAATGTTTATCATGCAAAATTATAATTGAATAAACTCATTACAACCATGTGTCGCTTGATTTAATAAACAAAAACTTAATTTGACAGTTCGTCGATTTTTTAAAGAAACTTTTCAACCTTACAGATTACAGATTAGATATAGGTCAGTTTCGATATACCGCTGCCAACATATCAATTATGAAAATTTGGAAATATACATGACTGCCAATTTTATTAGATAAGGTTGGGTCGCTGTCAGTTGATCAATCACAACATTGCCTTTGATGACTAGGTATCTTAAAATTTATTCACATCTGGCGGGTACCTAGTACGAACCTCGCCTGCGGCTCGGATCGTACACTTTTTTATCCGCCGAAAATGACTCGTTTTCCTGCTCGATATCCTACGACAAGATTTGAAATTCAAAAATTTCAAAAGAAAAAACAAATTTGTTAGAGCCTAAAATTCTCGACATCCAAACACGTAGGCCCCAAAAATTTCTCTTGCATTAAATTTTATTAAATTGAATAAAATTTATTCTCAGGAAAAAAAGTCCAGATCTGATCAGCCCTGAGAATGGACCTAATTCGACAAACTGTCTGATCATGTAAAATCAGACATGAATAAGATAAAATTTTATAAACTTTTTTTCCCGGGTTAAAATTTTTAATAAAGATTGAATAATTTAACTAAAATTGAATAGGTTGAATGATTTAGTGCAAGTGAGACACTACCTATATATGCCCCATAAACCCTGCTACGCGTGTTTACGGTTTTCTGACCCCTGCTGATGATAAGAGTTATGTTACTATCAATTATGTCGTACATAATTCCGAAAGTAGATGACACATCAAGGCGATAGCAACTTGAATAATAAAAATCAGACCATTATTGACCTAGATATTGTCGCTTCAAAACAGCAATATTTTTGGTGCGATTTTTTTGGCAACGGTAGCGCCAGCGGCAGTTGTGATTTTCCGATGACTATGAGTTAATGTTAGAGGCAGCGGCAACGGCAGCGGCAATTACTACTATTCGAGTGTTCCATAATCACAATCATCAAGAAAATTTGATAATACAAAATTTGAGTAGCTAGATTTAATCCCGCACGGACGAAAATATATTTCAAAAATATAAATAAAATATATTTTTTGTATGTAAAATATATTCCGGCAATAAGTATAATATTCGGTATAAAATATATTTTGTATATAAAAAGTTTATAAAAAGCGGCAATAAGTATAATAAAATGAAATATATTTTAGCAACTATATTTTCATCCATGAGGGATGCTAACGCGCCCGTAAGTTAAATAAAAGCGTTAAATAATAATAATAATAAAAAGGAAAATTGTAGGAGAAACAATAAAAGACAAATATGTATTTAACTCTGTCATACAAAAGTTTTGTTTTCAAAGTCTGGTACCTAAAGAATATAAAATTTTGTTTATGTTCTGAAAACGTGATTTTGATAAAACAAGGTGCGAGTTGAATGCGTGCTTTCATTGACTGTCAATAGAAACGATTTTTATGATGTTTGGTTTTGAATTTCTGTTTCTATAGAGTTTATGGCAAGAGTATTTTGCGGAGAGAATCGACTAAAGCCCTATTGCAGGTCGTAAAATGAAGCGCGCGCCACACGATTGCTTTTAGTATAATATGTGGATGCAGGTAACATGTACGTTAAAGCATACGTTATCTCACTGATCGATTTAAAAGAGACAAGAATTTTCCATATTTTTGTATATTTAGAGAAACCTAATGCGAACTTAAATATTATATATTATTGTGAAAAAAATAGATATTTCAAAGTAATGTTTTGGAATATATATTGCAATTTTATCTTACAATTTTGTGTAACACCTGAAAGCCTTGAGGGGACAACATTGTTGTTTTTTTATTGTACGTCAATAAAAAAAAATCAAATTTTTTTTATCGATTTATGGCATCCCGCAAGAACGATATATTGCAAAATATATTTTACTTATATTTAATATATTTAAAATATATTATATAATATGAAATACACATTCGTATGTATTGTACATATTCTCATTTATTAATTATTTTTTATTACAAAGCGGCAATAAGTAGTGTAAACTTAATATAAATTTCATCTAAAAAATTTACTATATTTATGTAATAAATATAAATTGGACATATATTTTCGTCCCTGGGGTGCTATTCACGAAGGAGATAATCGGAGTTTTAAATTTAACACCGTGGGAATAAATTTACCACCGTAAAGAGAAATTTATATTTTATATCAACGGTGTTAAAATTTATAACTAGAGTTAAAAGGCGTTTTATCACTAATTTAGGTGTTAAACAACAATTAATATTGTAGAGATAAATTTTATATTTGACGTTAAAACGTATGGTTTTATCCCCACGGTGATAAGTTTATTCTTGCGGTGTTAAATTTTTTCTCCCTACGGTGTTAAATTTAAAACTCGGATTATCTCCTTCGTGAATAGCGCCCCTGAAGGATGATTTTGTTAAATAATTTTTATTTATTCTTGACCAAAAACTGAACTTTCTGAAGCAGCCACGATTTTTTAAATGTAAAATTCGTTTCACTGTAAAATGGACAAAAATATGCTGTGACTTTTGGGATAATATAATTGAAAAATTGTTTTTTAATTTTTTTTTGTGTATACCGTTCTATATTATTTTATATTTTAGATTATTTATACATGATTTAGTAGAATTTTTACATTTAAATAGAGACAAATTTGTCCCTTTCTATATTCTAGTCTTGTCTAATGTTAAAACGTACTTTTCCCATTGATAATAAATAAATAAATATTTTATTATCTTGTCCAATTGTATTTCGTTGATTTATTTCTGCATATAAAAACGATAAAATAATAATTTTTTCTAAGTTATACCATGGTCTTCACCGACTTTACCGACAGAGTTTTCAAGACACTTCACGGAATATACGCCAGGCGGCATTGAACGACGGATATTTTCAACAGTTTTTGTTTATGAGCGAATTTCGTATTTACCAGCCTATTTTTGTGATGTAAAAATTACGCTCAGTTTTGAAGTTACTTTGTTTGTTTGTTTGTTTTGTTTGTTTTGTTTGTATTGTTTGTTTGATTTGTTTATTTTGTTTTTCTAAATAATTATTGAAATACGGAAAATTTTCGTTCTTCATTGTTTATCTATATTTGATTTTTTTAATATATATTTTTGTTGCAAAAAGTTTGTTGACATTCAGACTAAACCGATTCGAAACAATTGATTGGAAAACGATGAAACTCACCGGACTTCGTGTCCGACCACAACTGTCCAGCCCCGTCTGCGTCTTCTGTCTTTTCTGCGCAAAAGCTCGGTATTGCTTAGCCTATCCATTATCGAATTCTCATTGCCGCACCGGAATTTGAACCACTTCCAACACCTTCACTTTCATTCATTAACACGTCACCAGTTCGACCAATTAACCTCCATCTCTCACCGCGCCAATCTTTCCGACAACTTCCCACGCACGAGTTCAAATCTCCACCATGCACCGTTTTTATCATCCGGAAAAAATTATTCACTCTCTTTTTCACTTAAAATTTCATTTGTAAAAACGGGTTTTTATATTTATAAATGAATAGGGGAAAAATTGTTAAAAATTATTAACTTTTGAAAAGAAGAGGCGGTAAGTTTGAAAAAAAATAAAGAAACAGATAAAAGAATATCCGAATTCGCTTTTTATTTGTTGTATCTGATAGTAAATTTTTCATTTGAATTTCCAAGGGTGATTGGGAGATTTTGGCAATCCGGGTGGGATTGGAAAATAGGCACATCTGACCACCGCGACGCGTCGCACGGGACTGAATGTCGTATTGTATATTTATAGAGCAACTCGAATTATTTCGAAACGGCCGAGCTTTTCTCGCTGTGACGATTTTCATACGCTTTTCCCGCGGGCTTTTCTTTCATCTCGTCATAATTTCGGATTATTCGAACTTCGTGTACTGGCAATTAAATGCGCACCATCACGCACGTATTCGCCATTTGGTTTTATTTCAAATTCGGTTATTTTAAGATTCGGGACTGATTTTTAGAACAAATTAAACACGAAATAACAAAATTTTTAATTCACGAATTTATAAATAAAATTTCATTGAAGTTCATATATAAGAATGGTAAGTAATTTAGGTGCAATATTTTTTCTTAATTTCTTTGTTTAACAAATTTAGAACACGCGAGAAGTTAAATACAAAGAACAACAATAATAAATTACACAAAAAAATTAATATGTAGTAAAAAATTAAGATGATTTACAATCTAATTTAATAAATTATAAACAATAAATTCGAGCGGGCTGAAATTGTATGTCGCTAAAACCAATAAAATGCCTGAACATCGCACAATAAAAGTCATCCTCTAAAGTCTCGAGTGTTAGCATTGGCGAAAGTTTAAAGATGAAAATGTTTAAGAAGAGGTTTTTAAGATAAACCACAACCTCAAATGAAAGAAACCTGATGTAAACTAAAAAAATACAATCAAATAAAATTTTGTGATTGTTTCATTTGTCAAATATAAGAATGTTCTGTTTGTTTCAGAACCAAATCAAAAATACGACTCGAATATTTTAATTTGGCGGTGCAAAAAGTGGCGAGAAAATATCAAAGGCGACATGACGTTAATTTAATCTTTTACATTTTCACGACAACAGTTTCACGCCAAATTTGCATAAAAAATTTAAATCATAGTTGAATATTCTCGCAAAGATTGAGAATATATAACTAATACATTTTATTTACAATTTTTCAGCGTTTAAAAGATAATTAAATTCAATTTAATTTTTTAATTTAATTTAACTTTTTTTATCATGAAATTATTTTTACATTACAACTTTATTTTTTATTGTATATTTTTAGCTAACTAGTAAATTTGCAAGACATTTTGTTCAATTTTGTTTTTATGAGATTCATTACAGACTTATTCAATTTGAAGTAATGACCCAATACAAACTGTGAAGAAAAGTGTGAATATTTCAATGAAATCAAATTTGTAATCAATTCGTAATTTTAATCAGATTTAATCTGTCCTACAAAATAGCAATGATTTCTAAAATTTGCTGCTGACGGAAATGCCAGGAGTCCGCAACATTTTGTTTGGCAAAAATACAAGCGCACATTGCTAATCAACGTATATTATGAAACTCCGCGTGATATTGCTACCTGTAAGTTGATCCCACAAAGTTATCCCTTTAGAAGAACTTCTCAATTTAAACAAATTAAAAAGAAAAACCTAAAAAAGTTTTAAAAAATACATTATTCATTCAAGTTACAAAACAAAAGTTTCTGAAAGGTCTTTAACAAATGAAAATTGTTAAACGAAAGTATTGAAAGTCTTAATTTAAATTTTCTTCCAAATTCGAGATTCATTTAAAAGATGAAAAATTATTTCGAGCATAAATGCACCATTGAACTGCCAAACAACATTTTGCAAGAATGCATGTGTGTCATCCCTTTATTCTTGCCGTTCAAAAATAGTCGTAAGAAAAAAAGTTTACGTGTCATTCATCTTTTTTGTCTTGCCTAATACCTCCACGGTCATTTCGTTGTGACGAAATTGAAAAAAATATTTTATTCTCTTTCTATTAAATAAACTAATTACGACTTATCTTCAGTTATTTTGAATTGCTGTTTGCATTATTAAAGAGAACAATTTTACATCGTTAATTATTTAATAAATCGACATCTGAAAATATTGTAAAATGTATTACTAAACAAATAATAAATGAGCATAGATTCACCATCTATCTTGGGGTGCAAAATTTTGATAAATAATGATTAGTATTCTATTTCAAAACAAGTGACATCAAAGTTCTTATTGGCAGTCACTCAACAATTCCGAAAAATTAATCACATGCTTTTCAGCACAAGTGGCTATTTCAATTTCCATGAAATTAAACGACATTTCGACACATGACGATGCGATTCGAAAATAAACAAAACGTCAGTTAAGCATGTCACTGCAAATTTATTATAATTAATTGATAATAAAGTTCATACATTTTACTCAAATTAAATTTATCTCAGATATTACAACTGAATGCAATACATGTTTCAATGTATTCAAAACTACTTACCAACCGCGACGGTGGTAAGGAAACGGCAGTAAAGTATCCTGGTACTCACCTAAAAAAATTTTTTTCAAAATTAGAAGTCAAATCAAATAACATCATTGGAAAAAAGCAATGTTTGATTAAATTGCGGAAAACATCATTAAAAACAATTCAAGTTTTTCAAAAAAAATTTCTTTTCGTTCTAATTTATCTGCAAATTGCAGACCGGGACATTTATCATCGGTCGGTAAGTTAGAACTCGATAAAAGAACTTATGAAAAGATGATAAGGTAAACAACTTTGTTATTGAAACAATTTGTTAATAACAATGCGCTTAAATTTTAATGTTAAATTCGTTTTCAATTATCAGTTTCAGAGAATTTGTGGAATGTGAATTGGAGCAAAGCTTCAACCGATCGATGAGAGACTTAAATTAAGTAACCCTGAACGATAATGGACGAACTTAAACGTCAAAGGGCGGTGGTGGAGGCGGAATATAAGAGTATCAAGGAACTAATTTGGACAGTCCAGCAGTGACAAGATCTTGGTTGACCTTGCATACATCTGCGCAATTAGATAAACCGACGCTAACAGGCACCCGTTCAAGGCATTTCGGTGAATTAATTAAATCTTACGCTACGTTATCTAATTTATGCTAAACTGTGTAATGCTTTTTCGGTTAAAATGGCACAACAATGGATGAAAAATAAATTGAATATGCAATCAAGATATAATGACATTTTAATCTTAAACATGTTTCTAATTTGTTCATAATCATTTTAAATAATGCAATTTTACAAAAAAACATTGTTTTTCAAAATTATCATGTAAACAGGGGAATCCCCGTGAACGGCAAATTTGAATTGGTATTTCTGGTAAATATTCATTAAAAAAATTTCGAGGATGGTGTTTTATTTCAAAAATATTTAATGAAAATATAAAAAAAGGAAATTGATTTTTCTCTAAATTCCAGGATGTGTAGGTAAAAAATTTTGTTCATAATATTCTTGAGTTGAACATTGGCTTGTGTATTTTGTTTCGTAAGACACATTTTAGAATGCGTTTCATGAACTCTATGTATGCAAACAAATAAAGATGGGCAAAGGAAGCTTGATTCATCGTTGGTCAATTATCGAGGAAATGGTAATTTTAGATCGCAAGAAGCGTTTTCAATGTACATGCGAGTGATTGACCTAAAGTGCTAATTTTAACGGTAACGTTCAAACTTATTCGACAATGCCATTGACCACTCGATTTTTAGAGTTAACGTTAAAACAAAAAATCATATTATGAAACAAAAATTAAAATTAAAATTGAAATTGAAAATTAATCATATAATTATTTCTAATTAACTTTTCAACATTTTTATTTAAAAATAATTCATTCAATATCATTATCATTTAAATTTCTATACCCCTAAGGGATTCCCACGTATGGCGGGAATTTAAATTAATTATCTACTGTGCCGCAAAATTTGAATTTCACGACAGTAAATTGATAAATTGTGTTTCGAATCTTTTCACTTTTGATATCGCACAAATTTATCGTAATAAGATCAAATCGCAACGCATTCGATTGTGCAATTATGATCAATTCATGACGAATAAGATAATTAGTCGAGTTATTTGCATTTGCAATGGGACTTTCGCACAATTTCGAGTGTCCTGGATAGTAAACGAGCCGCGAGTACAAGCGTTGTTCGATCAGATATCTCATATTTCTTGAACAACTCCAAAGTTTCATTAGTTTATCATGTTTGATGCATAATAACTCTTCCTGTCCTGAAATTATTCCGAGACATTTGCTCGACGATCGAAAGAAGCTCACATTTTCTTGGCAAAAGAAACGGTTTCATTCAAAAACGTGTCACTTTAAGTTATTCTGTATCTAATTAAAATAAATTTTACGTCATACGAAAGATCAGAGCAACAAAACAAGTTCTCATCTCAATAACAAAAAAGAACATATTTTTACCAGTGATCTTTTGATTTTTCAAAATATTTTTCGATAAAAAGATTTTCTATAATTGGATACACAAAAAAATTAATAAAAAATTTTCAATTTATCGCATTGCTGGTATTTTGTTATTTGTTATATAATCGCACTGTCTTCATTTTTGTGGTAGCGGGTATGTATTTGGTTGCAATAATCTTTTATGCTAAGCGTTAATTTGTCAAAATCAGGATTATTAATGACCGTGTTAATATTTTATGATAATGCATTTTCTACGGTAATAAGGCTTATCGGCATTTATCGATTGACAGTTAATTATATCTAACAGTATTGGAGGTATTCTTTCAACTTTCTTATTAAAAATTTGTGGTCCACATGTACATCATTATCATTCTAAAAATATGAATTGGATATAGAAAATCTAAAATATTTTATTTCTACAAATTGATAAGTCGAATTGTATTGTCCAGCGAGATATTCCTAGATCATTTAAATATCAAAAAGTTTTTATGTAAAAACGATTTATTTCATGTAGATAGCCATTCTCCTCAACAATTCATTTTTATTCGCACTCATGAATCGACATTTTTTGGACAGTTCGAATTGAACATGTCAATATTTATTGAGTTCCCATGAATTATGCATTGCGCCGTTGAACATTTTGTACAGTTATGCAGGAGAATGATGTTATGATTTTACTTATCTTTTAACAACGCTAAAATAAACAACTTTTCCTTATTCAAAATCTTGGAAATTGATTTTTGTATCTCTTTTTTTGAACGAGATTTAAATTTCTCAAAACATGGGGAATCCCCGCCAACAAGTTGGCGCGAAAATTGGGTTTACGGAATCATCTTTTTTCAAATTTTCTGAACAGACGCAAAACATTTCCGAGGGAATTTGATGACAATTCTACTTCTTGTTTTAAATATGGAAAAGTGATTTGGACTTTCCACTTTCCATATAATTGAAATGTAACATTTCCATAATGAGGGAAATACCCACCGAAAAATTGGCGCGAAATTTGAATTTTAAAAATCGCCCAATTTCAAAATATTTCAATCAAAGAAGATGAAAGATTTTCAGTGACATTCAGTGAAATTTTAATCAGAAATCGTAAGCTTTTGAGTAGTTTTTAGTTGAAAAAGAAAAGTGTGTGGCAAAGCGTGACTATCAATATTTAAGTAGGACCACTAAGTAGTCTCACATTGTGTCTTTTCAAACGAGTCGACTTTTCTTAAACGTGAAAATCGTTAAAGGAGAAATGGTTCAAAGATTGTAACCGCGTCGGTTGGCGCGGGCAAGTTTTTGGGGCCGGTCGATACACGCCATCGCGCGTCCCGCGAACCACTTTTCTTTCATACTTAGGACCTCATGTTTGCAACGAGCGGTTTCAATCACGCCACGTGTCCACCATTACTTTTCATTTCAACATTCTCATTTTGCATCTTGGATGAACAAAAATTACGATCATGAATCTTGAAATGCATAAAAACTCTATCAGAGAGAGGCAAGACGAAAATAAAATTCTTAAAATGTAATTTACAATTGTTACGAGAGATCAAAAATGTACAAAAAATGTACGATCTAAACAATAAAAATTGTAAAATTGAAAATAAAGATTTCAGTTTTTTTCAAATTGTCTGCTAAAAGAGCAACTCTGCAATAATCTCATAACAAATAGCACAGACCTTCAGCGGTTCTTTGAATGTCCGCATCAGTTATAAATAAAAATATTTTCTAAATTTTTTCGTTTAAAAATTTTTTGAATTCTCCAATGAGTTTGATAAATTGCTTTGACGAAATTGAATGCTATTTTCAATATGAAAATCAAGGTCGAAAGAATATGAAAAAAAATCTCCACGCTCTGGCTAGCCTAAAAAAGTGTGAAAGCATGTAAGATGATATAAACCGCATGCAAGTTAAGGCTCATTACTTCGACCTTGACATTTCAGGTGGTTTTATCTTCAACTCGATATGGCTAAATGACTGTCATTCAAACGTTTTTCGAATACAAGTGGTCATGTTAAATCCATCGACACTGATCTTCGTCTCTCCCATTTGGCATTCGAAAGCAGGCACTTATGTACCCGATTTGTTGTCGAAAAATGTTCGCAATTTGTATAGATGAGAAACGAGGGTTTTCGATTCAGAAACCGTATCGGATTTGAGATAATGGTCGCCGGATATTACCAGCGGTCTTTTTTCAACGAAATCGAGAATAAAAGTCATGCACGCAATTGACGTCGACCGCGGAACAGAAGCCTGTGCAATTAACAGTGAGGCTGCATTGTATTTGTGATTTTTTGCGATCACTTTTATTGAACGTTCGTCGTGTCCAAGGTGTGGGAGGACGATGTCGAACGAGAAAAAGAAAATAGTTTCGACGGCAGGGGCTTCATGTGGTTCCGAACATTGTATAATACGTATGCTCAAAGAGAAAAATTGCCTTTGTTACAATATTAACAATGGGAAAATCTGAAAGATAAAATGTGAATATAAATATATTTCTTGCGGACGTTTGTTCGAAAATTGTATCGTTGTAATGCGTTCAAAAGTTTCATGATGGAAAAAGAAACTAAATCTTAGTATTGACAGTGAATAAAATTCAAAAAATTAGTTGGATGTTGATTTTGAAAATAACATTTGCTTAGTATTATCATATTCAGTACGTCGGAGTATAACAATAATAGAAGATATTGAATAGAACCACAAAAGGATATTCGAATCTAATAAAATAGACGTTTCTTGAATGAATATCTCGAACGAAAAGTATTATTGAAAAATATCTTGAATGTTTGTAATACACTGGAGAAAAGTTTTCGATCGATGTGTTTTAAAGTAAGACAAAAAACACATACTTAGTGTTTAAGTAGCTTTTTTGTTTCATTTCAGAAGTGTTTTATGGGAAAAGTTTTAAAATAAAACGTTTTGAGAAATTAAAACACTTGGAGTTTATACATTTAGTTATACATTTTGAGGTTAGGCGTTTCAAAATAAAACACCCTTATAGATTAAAACGTTTGGATGAAACGAGTGTTTTAAAACTGTACCCTGAAATGCTTTAATTAAAACAATTTTTTTGCAATGTATATTATAAATTTATGTAATGAAATTTATAAAAAAAATATATAAAAATATAGTCATTATTGCCGAAATATATTTTATATAGAAAAAATATATTTTTTTTATATTTCCAAAATATAATTTTTTCCCCTGAGGGTAGTCTGAAATAAATAAAGAGCAATATATTTCAAAATCAAATATTTACAAAATAAAGAAAAAAGTTGGTTTATTCATTTACCACATAAAACCTCATACCAGTTGAAATATACCTATAGTTTTAAAAGTGACAGCTCGAACATGCATGTGAAAAGGTCTTTATATCGTGTACTACAAATGTAATGAAAAATTTATAGAGCAGTTTTAAAACAAAAATAGAAGATTGAAAAAAAAATTTTGTTTAACTTAGTTAGTAAGGATACGGTATCAAAGATTCAACAACTATGAACTTGCAAGCTATCCAGCAAATTTTCATTGAATCGTTGATTGGAAGATCGCGTGCAGCCAGCCATCACTGTGCGAGCTGTTTTGAGACTTTGTAGGTCAAGTTCCGCACATTACAGATCAAGGGGCGTCCTAGGCCTAGACCTTACTCGTGATTACTCGAATCGAATCATTTTGTCAGGATACGCCTTTTTATGAAAAAACAATTTTTTTTTTAGATTTTAATGTATGCATAAATTTTAATATAGTATGAATTTGATAGTCGGGGATTAAACTGGTCGATGTGACAGAGGAAATGTTTGACATTAGTCGCACAACGTCATTCAATTAAAACGCGTAATTGTATAAAAAACTCGCCTCTGCGGTCTACAACCGAAACCCGCGAGTGTCAAAAGAACACTCGTGACATTAATGACCATCGTTATTGCAATTAATTACAAAAATCAATTTGTCTCTTGTTCCAATAAATGGTTTATTATGCACGTCGAAATGTTTATTATTCATTTTCAAATGAGCATTTTGAGGTGGAAGTGAAAAGAAAAATTGAATGAGAAACTTTTAACTCTGACTAACATCGTATGAAAAAAAACTTTTTTTTTCTCCAAAATTTGTTTCCACTCAGTAGCAAATAACGAAATGACACAAAGTTTGGGAACAATTTTTTCCCTAAAACAAGTCTGGGACTGACGTTATAATTTTTAGACAAAAATCTCAAAGGACAATATATACATACATAATAAACAATGCAACAACTTTGACGTGAGTAAAGTGAATCACAAAATTTTGCAGTCGCGGTTAAAATTGTAATTTGAACTTTCTACGTGTGTGTTACGAAGTTAAGTTCTTATTATGATTTAGCTTTGCGCAGTATTATGCCGAAACTTTCGCAAGACGGTCGATTGAATATGTTTTGGGGGGAGGGGGGGGGGCGGTTACAGTTTCGCGATTTGAAGTTGAATCCATTTCTTAAATTCAATTAGAATCACCATAAAGAGATTTTAGTATTTTGAACATTGTTGTGAAACTGCGCGTGATGCGTAAAATAATGTCTGAATTTCATGTGGTACTGTGTTATTCATGGTATGTGGTAAAATGTGGGATGACGCACTTTTTTGTGGAAATGAAAAAATAAATAATGGTTTCACACGATGTCACAGAATAATGTGGTAAAATACACATTTCTTTTGCGGGAATGACAAAAATTAATAAAGGTTCCACATGGTACCACAGCGTAATTTGGTAACATGTGGAAAAAATTACAAATTGTGGCGATATCGAACTAGTTATGTTGTTTACATTTTTACGTAGGATAATGTGGAATCATCATTACCATATGTGATAAATGTTATGGTACTAAAGTGGGTTACTAAAATGGGTTATGTGTTATTATAGATACCTTATGTGGTGTCACATTTTTTTTCATATCGTACCACGTGGAAACGAAATTATTTCATGTGGTAAAATGCAATTACGATAAATAATGTGGTAAAACGTAAAATAGCGGGAATATTTTTGAATGAAGTATTTCACATATAGATGATACATGTTTAAAAATGAACAGTTGATTTCGGTTGATTTTGAAATTAAAATTCTAAATAAAATGATGTATATAATATGTTCGAGAAATGAATACGTTTGATAAGTCACGACAAAAAGCAATCAGAAAAACTTGCAACGATAATGTGCGCGCTAGGCAACAATTATCGTTTACGACGTCGACGTTTTGACGCCGAGCGGCAATTGCGTCACACAAAAATGTAAATATTTATGCATAATGTTTAATGTGGTTTTGCATTAGGTCTGCTCGTTAAGGAAAATTGATTTGTTTAATAAATCAATTTCTTCTTTTGTAAGTTTTTTTTCTCTATGAATGCAAATGTTTTTCGATACTGCTCATTCAAATAAATTTAAATGGCATGTAATTGAAAGAACCGTCCTGTCAGAGTGGAAAACAAATTATTAGATCCTATCACGCACAGCAAAAAAAAAATATATTTCAATAAAAGCCGTTGCTGTTAATTTACAAAAATCCGTGCGAGAGAAGCGTACGCGGCTTATAAAATACGAATAACAGTGAGTGACACACGAGTAACGTAAACAAATTAAAAAGAACAGTGACGCGGGTCAAAAATGTACACTTAATTCATACCGCGTCATGCACACCCGAATTACGTTCGCTTTGCCAGCGCACGAAAAGAATGCAGAATAGCATTTTTCACTGATAACATTTAATGTCAATTTGTACTACGTAAAAGAGACTTATGTATTTATTATAATGGCATACAAATAGTTTTAATTTAACCACGCAATTAGCAGATTAGCAATGCAGAAAACTCTGAGTCGTAGTTATATATCCGAACATATAATATA
>JAPYZS010001765.1:0-36077 GCA_030522925.1 Trissolcus japonicus | reverse complement strand
AATGAATATTGTTAAATATATAATAATTAAAACAAATCTGCATGAGATATAAACTTTTTTATAAAATAAATATATACAAATTTAAATTAATTTTGTAATATCTAGGAATATAGTTTTCATTATATAAGTAAAGTATATAAAGAATATAGGTCAACTAAATATATATTTTGATTATATAATTTTATATATTCGAGTTTATAAAATGTCTTTAGATTTATATAATTTTTATATTTTTACAATGTATATATATCATGTCTATATAAACGAATATATAAAAAATATAAAATATATCATCTGTCTATATATTAGTCTATATTTTCGTCCGTGAGGAATGGTTCGAAAAAAATGATTTTTTCTTTTTTCCATTTTAGTAATCTACGATATATCAAGAATCACCTGTTAAATTCGAATGATGATGAAGCATGGTAAATATCAAATATTAACAAGTAGGGTCAACTCTACTTGTTGGGTTAACCCTAAGGGTAAGAGTGACACGAAAATGCAAAGTTGTTTTTCAACTTAATGTAACATTTGCATAAATAAGAATATTTTGGTCTGCGTTTTTTTAATAAGTTAATCGAACCCTATTAAATTAGAAAATGACGTTGGAAATCGAAAATTATGCGGAAAAAAATAAAAATTAGTTTCATAACCTACCTAATTTTTCACAATTACCCCGTAGACTAGGGTCAATTGTGACACTATGAGGGGTAATTTTGATTTAAAGAATAATTGTTATTGCGAAAATTTTTTATGGTTGATCTCAGAAAATACAATAATCCCTTAACTAAATAATATCATAAACATGCATAAAAAATTAGTTCCATAGAAAATTATGAGAAATATCATAATGTATTAAAAATTATAAAATATTAATCGCAAAAATCATGCTAGGCTATATTTATTAATTTTGATGTAATAATTTATTATAACTTCCAAAATGCTGTCACTTATGTGTATATAAACTGATATATGGCATATTCATAAAAATAGCCCATTACAGATACTATATAGCGTCACAGTAATCCTGTTCTTTGCAAATGATATGGGGTGATTGTGATTTCATTTTTTACATAAAATATTACTTGACAAATTATTTTTGGATGGTGGATCAAGTTTAACACAGCTTGTAACTAAGTAAAATGAATAATTGAAGTCATTAAAATATCTGCATTTTTTTATCTGTATTTTGTTAATAATAATTAGCTTGTCACAAATTGGCCTGAAATCACAATTACCCCTGTTGACCCTATTCGCACTATAAAAATGTATACTGAAACTTTAAAATCGTATTTTACTCGAAACCATGTTTTCAGATGAGGTTGTCCATATTTTTACTCTAAAATACATTCACGGAGGCACTTCAATAGAGAGTTGATTTTATAATTTATGACAAAGTTATAAACAAAATAAAATGGAAATTTTGTCGAAAAAATTGCACGTTTTTTGTTTAACGTCGCCATTTTGTTGTAGTAATGAATAATTAAAATATCGTTATTGTAGTTCTCACTATATCCATCCCCTCTCAGTACCACTTTGTAAACTACTTTATGTCACAACCGTAAAGTAGTTCAAAAAACATATTTTTGATCAAATCATTGGCAACCCGTTGTTTATAACAAAAATTAATGTTCAAGTATCGTACAATATTCTTTGAAAGTTGCTCAAAACACAGTATACTTTGTTTTTTTTTTTTTGTAACATTGGATGTATATATGTTTAAAAATCTTTCTTGAATAAAATGAATAACTGAATGAATAAAACTCAAGACGGAAAAAAAATAATAGGATTTAAAATAGAATTGTGACCGATTTATATACATATCATAAAGTGTAGTCTTTGAGATACAGCAACAACATCGTCATTGAATGATAATCAATGTTGTAGTCATGGCTTGAATATAAACTGGAGGGTGATATTTTGTTAGACTTGACATTGAAGAGTTTATAGAAAATATCCTCCTTAACCATAATTACCACACAATCAGTGGATTAATTGGCTAAATTATCATCCACGAATGCGAAAGCTGAAAAGATGAGTTTGGAATGAAATAAAAGCCATGGATTGTTAGAAATAAAATAATAGAGATAATTGATATCGTTTAGAGTGTAGGATGCAAAAATTTAGAGAAAAAAGGAAAAGAAAAGACAGGTCGTGGTGCATTAACTTAGCATGGGAAAAACGGGTAATGAGTCTGCTATCAATCAGAGGGAACCAATACTTAAGTTACGATGATTTAAATAACATTTAAATGTAAATAATCGGTTGTATCGCGCAGCAAGAACGCAGTACTATTTTTATTGATAGAAATCACGTAGTTGCGTGCAAGTCCCGTGTATATGTTACAAGAACCAAAAGTGACTCGAACAACGGCTGTCATTTACCGCCTCAAATAAATGTACTCTCATGTGTTTGATCAATTTTCTTTCTAGCATTTGCTTTTTCCAATTATTTTACCATTTTTGTTCGCATGTCCGCATACACGTTAGGTAACAATTTCGAGTTAATCTCGATTAAAAGACCAACGTTAATTACTTTATACTTATATATTTTGTCATAATAAAAAAGATACGTAATTATTAATGTTTGTGTGCTCGTTGCAAAATGTACCAAGATGTAAGAATGTAAACGTTTGATTATCAAAGTAACTTTTTCAACTTCATTTTTTTCAATGTTACTTTTTATTGGCATATTAAACGAACTTTTCTGCGAATAATTTTTACAGTGTTTAATAAAATATTAGTCTGATTGAAATTGTTTTTTATCACACATACAAATCAAATTGTGATTTTTTTTTGTCTGGTATTTTTGCAGTCGAAATAATATAAAAGGAATTTGCCTTTGAATGTTATTGATTTTCATGAGCGTGTTAATTTGCAATGACCCTTGAATTTCCAATACCATTTACATTCACACATTCATTATAAATGATATTCAAACCTAACCAAGGAAGAATTAATGAACGACTAGCATAGATAAAAATGGCAGATTCAACAACATTTTTGCAACTCGACTTCGATTCAAATTTACGATGAAGCTTTTACAAATTATGTCTTTTCTTTTATCGAAATTAACTGTATATTAAGATTTTGTCATTTGGCCAACATTTATTTATGGACAGATTACGAAAAATTGTACAACTACAAATCGTATTAGAACTGCATCTTCCCAGTTGTATATTCTTCTCTTTCTTTCTCTCTCAGTGTCATAAACATAGAAACGTTTGACAGACTTTTTGTTGTTATCACTTTTCTACCAGTCATAAATTCGATTGCTCGTGGAGAAACTGCTTATTATACGATTTTAGTTGTGGTTTATTCGCCAATATGAGGGGTGAATGGAATGAATGAACAGTATCACGAAATGTCCAACGTTTCGATCGATTGTAAACGCTGACCTTGCACATTGACGAAATACGAATATTATTTCGGAAATAATAATATTCATATAATAAATCCATTTACACAATAAAAATAAGTAGAAAATTAAAATATTAACAAAGTAAATACACTCCGCACAGAAATTAACAAACCACCTAAAATTTCCGAATAAAATGTCAAAATTTAACAGTCATAACTTTGACAATTTCCAACGAAAAACAATTTTTCTGTGTGCAAATTAAAGATAGGAATGTCAGCTTCAAAATTCTTTTAGCAACAATTTTTTCTACTCTGCACAGATGGTGCTACGATCGAGTTATTCAATGTGACAAAATTTGCAAAAAAATAAAAAAATAAAAATGAAAGATGAAATGAGAAATTCAGACTTTTCTGATAAATTTTAAAATAAAATACATGTAAAAATATAAAATATGTGTACGTATTCTAATAATATTCTTATCCGGACGTAGAAATTGGTTGAAATTGGACCAACGCTGGTCCAACGTTGGACCAACGTTGTGAAAGTTGAATCAACTTTCACAACTCAAAGGGCCGGCTCATCATCGCCAGCCGACGTTGGCTCAACTCTTTTTGCCAGAGTTAAACCAATGTTATTCAAATTATTAAAAAAATTGAATCATTTTATTTATATTTTTTCACGTAATTATTTCTAGATAATTATTTTTATGATTTATAGTCAGTGTTAGAAATTTGAAATGCCCGATAAATTTAAGGTTGTTGGTTCTGACCTAGGATTCGAACGCTCGTCCTTCGGATCTGTAGTCCGCTACTCAGTTCACTGCTTCATCGGCTGTCTTTGCACATGTCGTGTCAAAATGCTACGCACTTATTCAGAAGATTTAATTGCCCCAACATTGGCTCAACGTTGGCAACCAATGTTCCAAGCCAATTCTACATGGGCAAATTCCCCTTCCTCTTTAGGCGAGTCGTGACTCGTTTTTTAAATAATCCATTCCGGCATTTGTGTCAACGCCTAGGATTGGAAATCCACGAAAACCTAGGCAGAGTGGCCGGCCGCGGGGATTGAACCTCCGACCTCCCGAATGCGAACATGGTAGCCGTAGCCACTAAGCCAACTTATATATTAATAATTATAATTCAATAATCAACATTACATATGTAATTGATTCAATTCAAACTAGCTCACGGAAAAAATGGGCCAATCAGCATCGCGAGAACGAAAACGAAAGCAACTTAGCTTCGGAATCATTCGATTTAATATATGATACAATTTCATATCTACTAGAATTTCGCGCGCTACGCGTTCGCTCCCCCGACAGATTATTGAATGTTAATTGCAAACAAGTACATGTTTAAATGTTCCTATTCATGTTACGGGATTTAACCACGCGCTTCGCGCAAGACTAATATTTATTTCAATTATCTGTTTTGAAATGGTGATCACAATTTTGGGATCACAAAATCGAGAATAACAAGTTTTGACACCCTTCTAATGCCCGGTAGGGCACCACATTTAAAATGTTTGCATTCGCGCAAAACGCGCAAAATAAAATTACGTCAGTACCACAGTAGAAATTCAATTAGGCGTGCCCCATCAAAAACGAGGGCCAGACTTGATTTGCGGTCTTAAGCCAAAATTAGGGTTACCCTAATTCGGCCCTAGTCTACACCAAATATGGTTACCATTTTTGAAATGAATCATTTTCAAACACGGTAACCCAATAAGGGCCCTTCATGATGTCTTCTTTTATAAATATTTGTGTATTATAAATGAGATCTTATAGAAAAAAGTCCATTTTTAAAACACTTTCGATTTCAATTTCAACTCAAAAAAATTTAGTTTACAAGTAAAATTTATGTGATTTAAGAAAACAAAATTTTTTACTACATTTCGGTATTAAATGCTTCAAAAAAATATTGTTTCAACAATTTTTTTAGAAAAATTTGTTAAATTGTTCTAAACGGTGTTAAATTTAAAACTCCGATTATCTCCTTCGTGAATAGCGCCCCTAGGAGCGGACAGAAAAATACTATTTCCTGATTTTATTTCGATCCTGATGTAGATTGATGGAAATCCAGTCTCATTTTATTAGTTTCTGAAGTATGAAGAAATTTTTTTAGTTATTCCCTGTTGTTTATAGACTATTTATAAATTGCACCAAACCTCATGCTGTTATTAGGTGTTTTCTTAATGATAACCAAAAACAGATCGATTGTTTCGTGTAGTATCAGATTAATAATCATAAAATGTGAAATTTTAGTATATCCGGTTTATGAGTGCGATAATCATAGAAATGAGCAAATCATCCTTGTTTTTAACAAATAATCATCTTCCAAGGCATTAAAACTAATCGAATCAACTCGAAAGTGGCTCGCACATTTTTTCAAAAAATGGGATCTATTGAATGTAGATTTATGAGAACTTTATAGGTTTTTTTTTTTTTTTTTATCAAGTTTTTGCCTTTTTTCCGGTCATTTTTCCAATTTGAAAAACTATTTCGTCTTCCGTCAATCAAATGATTTGCCGTTTGCAAACAAATCTCGCAGTTTATTAAAAGTCCCATTCAAGCTATGATAACCTAGATTCTATGTATATTTACAACTCGATTACCAGTTAATGTATTTGTCGATAGAAAAAAGGTGTAGTTGATTTCATAAATAAAATTTGGTAGAAATCTTTTATATCTTCTATAATCTCACATATACCTATACTAATAAGCATGCATGTGTCTCTCCGTGTCAAATTGTTTCTCTTCTAGATATACAGTGAATTTAAAGAAAGAGATAATAAGAATTAGAAAGTAATATGCTATCAATAGATAGTTGAAATAGTTAACTTATCATGAAGAATATTAAAAAAAAACGATTTAAAATATTTTTAATTCTTACTATAATATATAAATTTCAAAAAATGTTTGTTTGCCTGTTAGTGATTTTTTAGTTTTGAACTGCAGATTCTCAGCCGTCAAAAAAACACATCAAACTGTCAAATAATAACAACAGTTGGATATACGAACTTGACCAAAGGTCTAACCCGCGACTAACTTTTCCGCCTATAATTGACTGTTTCATTATGGATGGAACATTATTATTAATTTATTGCTGTGGCTATTCTTACTTACTTAATACTTAATTTATTATAAATATTAAATTTATAATTTTCTTTTAATTAATAATTTCGTCTATTAAGGCATGCCAAGTCTTTGGCTCACCTATTCGGGCGTTTGTAAGGGGAAGCATCGCACACTAACAAAGGGCCAGATGTTAACCTAACTGGGAATTAATAAGGGCCTTATGAGCTATTCAGGTAACCCTAATTAGGGCCAGTAATAAATTTTTATCAGGATGTATGTGTATTATTTGTTGTTGTTATTATTATCTGACATATTGCATAAATTAATATATTATATACAAAGAAACAGACAAATGTTACGATGGGTGAATACCACGAGATTGATTATCAAGAAGATGCTTTTATAAACTAAAAAAGTTGTTTTAAACATTACAAAATGTTTGGCTAATTCAAGTTATAGATGTCCATGAAGCAGTTATT
Source organism: Trissolcus japonicus (assembly GCA_030522925.1). Lineage (NCBI taxonomy): Eukaryota > Metazoa > Arthropoda > Insecta > Hymenoptera > Scelionidae > Trissolcus > Trissolcus japonicus. Next base: position 29,162 of record JAPYZS010001765.1, on the reverse strand, counting down.
AAAATAGCGTTTTTAACACTAAAAAGCAATCCACTAGGAACCCTACCCTAGGAGTAATCAAATTACAGTGTCCCCCGATGTCGTCATCACTTTGCGTAATGACTCAGACACCGAAGTTACCATTAAGCGGAGCACCCAAACAAATCGATCGCAATTCAAGCCGCTGCATTTTATTCCTATCAGTGACCTAACTGGATTGATCCGCGTGGAATCTCAATCAACTTTCTCCGTAAATAACTGTAGTTTGCCAATAAATCTGATCTCGATTTCGCGTACCATCAAAATGGTCTTTTATCTTGCTTGCAGAGGCATTTTTGCTCTATATCCTTAATGGACTCTGGATAGTCTAATAGTGTATTTGTAACATGACAATTTCTCGAGGCACTTAGCAAGTACATTAATGTTATGTCTATAAAAAATGATTGTGTTTGTTCAGGAGGAGCCGATGTATTTTAAACTTGTTCTGAAAATGAATAAAATTTGATCTCGAGTGAGAGGAATTGCAAGCGCCTGCCTATCTTAGGAGGTGAAAGACCTGAAGATGGGGGTGCATCTTGAGTTGATTCAAGATGAAGATAAAGCTAAGTATCTCACCCTGCAGCATGTTGTCCTCGTCCGCGAGGCAGCGGACCCTGCCGATGGTAGGGGACAGCAGACTCATCGTTGTTAAGTCACTTTCGCAGGCCGGCCTTCCACACGGCGGATCAAGGACGCTTCTCCTGGACCGGTTACGCCTTAGCGATCATCGGAACAAAAAGCCCGTGCTTGTTTGGCCGAAAGTGCCTCCCACTTAGACACCTGTTTCACTTTCACTCAAAATGATTGCTGGACAGATTAGATGCTTTGAGGTATGGTGGTCGCGTTAGGTTTGTTTTTGTTACTGTTGATAGAGTTGCAGAAGCCAACGAGTCGTCCGCTGTCACCACCGGCGTAGTTCGGCCAAGACGCAAAGCTGTTTGCCAACGCGCACCATCGGACACTTCCAGGTCTCGATCAATAGTCGACGCACCGCGTGCGACTGCGCGTCATGACGTCCACGACGGCTTGCGCGTCACACGCAACTTGCTTTCGGCAGTGCCATATTCCACGAATTAGCCCGAGATCGCGCTGTTATCGCCAACAAAGCGCTGTCAAGTATTGCATTGAGTAATGCAGCCCCCCCCCCCCCCCACCCCCCCGCCTTCTGAACGTGAGCAGTACGAAATGGTCATCAGCCGGCGAGAGGACACCAACTGCCAGAGGACGCCACTGTTGCTACCACGAGGTTTGCAGCCTCGAAACCATATTGGAGAACGTTCACCAAAACTGTGCTGGCGGAAATAACGATAACATAAACGATTCAATATTAAATGCGCACAAATTGATGTAGTTCAAAATTTCCCATTTGAAATAATAAATGGGAAATTTATCTGAAATGGCACAGTTTTTGTACGAGCCATCGATTGTTGATTACACAACCCTAGTTAAAAAGGAACATATACTTTTAGGAACAAAAATGAAGAGACTAAAAGTCTATGAAAAATGCAATCAGAAAATTCGAATTTGCCCGATAAATTTGTGCGTGATTGTACTCTTTGATTACGGCCCTTCTTGGAACTTTGAATTTTGGTAAAAATATTGTTAATCGGATAAAAGAAGTAGGAAACGGACAAATAAACAAACGACAAAACAGATAAATTAACAAACAAAAAATGATAAACGGATAAATAAACAAACAAAAAATAAATAGATAAAGAAACAAACATAAAATAAAGATATATATAAACAAACAAATGAATGAACAAACAGAAAAAAATAAATAGAAAATAAAGGAACAAATGAATAAACAAAAAAAAACCGAAAAAATAGAAAATAAACAAAATCATAAATAAAGAAAGAGAAAATGAACAAACAAATGATACACTAATAAATGAATAAAACAACAAATTTAAATAATAAATGGCAAATGAATTAATGCGAGGAATAACTGTGTTACAGTTCCTCGTAGCCATGCATTAAAGACAAGAAGAAGAAATACGTTTGTTCGTTTATTTTTATTTGCTTACTTATTTGTTTGTTTATTTTTTATTTGGTCATTTATCTGTTGGTTTATTTCCGGTTTGCTCATCTATTTGTTCGCTTATTTCATATTTGCTTATGTATTATGTATTATTTTCTTTTTGTTTATTTATCCTTTTTTTCGTTTCCTTATTTGCACGTTTTTAACTTCTTTTGGTGTTGTTGTGAAAATTTGAATTTGAAAAATGTGCTATTTCAAATTAAACTTGAAGAAGGTGCTATCTCAGAGATTGGTTGGCAACAAAAAATTATATATTTATATTTCCAAAAATTGTTGAAACAATATTTTTTAAAGTATGCATTTACTACAATTTGAAATGTACTAAACGATTTTTGTTATCTTAAATCTCATAAATTTTATTTGGAAATTAAATTTTTTTGAGTTGAAATTGAAATTGAAAGTGTTTTAAAAACTGACTTTTCTTTAAAAAGCTCATTTTTTAATAAATATTTGTAAAAAAAGACATAAGTAATTGAAATTTTGTTAAACAAAAGTTTTGGTTTGATCAATTTTGATTTTAATTTTGACTTGACGTCAACTTTATTTCAATTTTTAACCAAAAGAACTTTAATATTACGCTCCAAGTGTTCTCATAGATTCAACCCTTTCAATCCTGAATTATTTTTGATTAAAAGACAAATTTGTCGCTCTTTTATAATAGTATTTTGCATCACTTTTTAAGATAAAAAATGTTTTTCGGGAAAATTGTTAATTAAGGTCTCAACAAACACACCATGTTTCCTTTTCTTTTAACAAAAATTTAAATCGCAATTTTGATCACGATCGATATCAGCGACTCAAAAGTGCGTTGCTTTGAAGCAACGGTGGGAGTGAAAGGGTTAAAGCAGATTCAAATTTTGTTATCATATTTATTTTACGACCTGTTACGACCTGGAAAAGTACTATTTTTCGTGTCTGTTTTCGGTCTGGAAAGTAGCTCTTTTCATGATACTAGCTACTGTTGCGGAAAGTGCCATTTTTCTTGTCAGTATGGCATTAAGTGCCATTTTTCTTGTCAGTATGGAGGCTATTGTAATGGAAAGTTATACTTATCAGTACAGTAGAGAGATAATCGAAAAAATTCTAAAACCCATATTTGACACTCAAAAAGTGGCAATTTTTTCAGGTCTTAACAGGAAAAATAATATGTATTACTCGACAGGAAAACGAATATTATTTATTTATTTATTTATTATAGGATAATTCGTAAAATGTGTAAGATGTGTCTATTTCATGAAAAAGTGTATTATTTCATGAAAAGTGTACTATTTCATGAAAAAACTAAAATTGTATACAAAAATTGACCAAAAAAAAAAACTTAGAAGTGGGAGAATTTTGGTTTTTATCGAGCAATTTTTGAGGCACCTTTTTCAACATTACTCCGAAATAACCCTTTTTTCTCTCTTAATTCGAAAAAGTGAAAAAATCTCACAAAAAGTGCAAAGTGCAAATTCTCTTTCAAAGAGAACAAGAACTATAACTCCGAAAAAGTGTATATGCACTTTTTGTGAGATGTTTTCACTTTTTCGAATTAAGAGAATTCAAGTTTACTTTGAAATAGCACCTTTTTCAATCTCATAACGAGATATAGCACCATTTTTCATTGTAATTTTGACTCAAAATAGGTGAGAATTTTCACTTTTTGCAATTGGTGGAAGACTCTGGACGTATTGTACGTGTATATTCACTTTTTTTGAGTGAGTTTCACTTACTCGATTTTGAAGTCGCACCTTCTTGGTTAGATCCATCGATAGAGACAACTTTCTTATGTCATTCCTTTCGAAAAATCGAAAGATTTTGTTTTTTTATTTGGACCAATGTACGATATTAAACTAATGCAATGTATCTGTTTTCTTTTAAGAATGTTGGAGAAAAGCAAAATAATTCGTTGCTTTATTGACTAATATCTATTCGGGGGTGAAAGGCACCACTGAAATCGCTCGTTTATTCAAAGTTTTTTTCTCTCCCTTGTTACGACAAAACGATTTTGTCTATCAAATAAATACATTTTCATGTTTATCATGAGCGGCGAACTTAACAAAATGGGAACAAAAAAACAATAACAAAACGTACATTAATTTTAATTTGTATACAATCTCACAATCGCGCATTCAGAAATAATTGAAATCGCACGAATAAAGCAGTTCAGTCGGCATTCTATCGAGACCTAGTCGAAATACGTGACTTGTATGTTAATGCACACCAGTGCAACAAATCAAAGAACAAAATATATACGTTACGCCCTAAATAGAAAAATGGGTATCTCGTAGTTATTTGAAAAACGCCACAAAACAAAACGTGATGGCCGACTTAGATGTTAATAAATTTATGCATGCCTTATGTTTGATCTTTATCCAGTTAAATCAAACACATATCAGATCGCGGGAGTATAGAATTTCAGACGTTTAAAGTTCTTTTATAGAGGTCGATCGAGGAGAAAAATGTTGTACAAAATTTTTAATCATTTTGAAAATCAAATGCATGTTAAAAAGTTGATGATTAACGGATTTGATCACAATTTAAGTTAATGAGAGCGGTGACTCAAATTTATATAATTTTATTAATGAAAAAAATATGTTGTATTTTGCATGGGAACAGGACTTTCAAGGAAGATAACAATTTAGTATATGCGCGGCGTTTTATGTGATTCGCGAAAATGCAGATAGTTTTTAATTTGATTATTAATACGAATGGATTATCAGTGTGAATTTGTTTGAATTACTTATGCGATAGCACTAATTAGTGTAAATGTGTATTATTAGTTTTAGGTACAAGCCTCAATTAATTATAGAAGCGATCACGTTATAATTAAATAGTGTGCTCGATGACATTTGAAGTGCAACACGCTAATGTCGGGGCGGTGTAATTGATCGAAACATCACCTTGGAATTCGAATCGTGGATGTTTCACAATTATTTTGGCATTTTATAATTGCAATATAATTGAAACACTTTTCAACGACACAACGTCTTTTCATACCAAATTCTTTTTTCTAAGATAATAATTTTTTATTTCGACATTTTAATTCGAAATATACTTGGAAATGTTATTACTATACCTATTCATAAAAACTATATCCGACATGTAAGAATATATATATTCAGTTGAGCCAATAGTTTTCGTATCCAGTTATCAAATCCTAAATATAGTGATGCGAAATGAAGTTGAATGGTTAAAATACACGTTATTGAATTTCGTCTTTTTGTATATATATTTACATGCTCGTTCCAAATCGATCGCAAAAAACTAGACAAGATATTCCAGTTGTAAAACAAAACAATATGTTTTTATCCTTATTTATCCATTTACATATCCATTTACGAAAAAACTTTAGAAAGTTAATTTTGATACAAAAGTATTTCCAAAAGACATGCAAAAACAAAAAATCTTGCAACATATGGAAAGTTCTAACTGTTTGAGATCCATCCATTCGCATCAGGAGAAGATGCATGAGAAATGGTAAAAATGTAGCGTTATCTCAGACATCTTTGGACGGTACACTTGTCAAATCGTACGTCTCATACTTTCTACAATAATCAATACGAGTTTACAATGTTGGTGCGTGCTTATTCAAATTGCGTACATTTAAGTGGAGAAAAAATTATCAAACACAGTGCAATCGTCAATGATTTCGATTAATTTATAGTTTGCCCGGCAAAAGTAAACAGCAAGATGATATGGTAAGCTGCGCGCGCGAGTGCATTCACGCATCAATCAAATCCGGAGAAAGCACCTTGCGGTCATGTCATTGGCTGAATTGCATAAAATAGCCCCATCTAATGCCGCATCAAATGTCACACGTTCGAATTCAATAAAAGAGCCTACGAACTTTCTATGCACCAAACCCCCTGCATGACACTTTTTTGCGACCATACACTAATTAAGCACAGTGACAGTGACAGACCAGGAAGAAGAATTTCGTCTTCTGCCAAAAGCAAGATTAGATCACATTTTACACGTTATAATCTTATCAATTCGATACGCTTGATTACACAAATCATGGTTTCCATTTTATTTCCCCATGTAATTTAAAAATCTCATTTCTAATATACATATATTTTTAAAATACATGAAACATTGTCAGTTCGACATTTTCTAATATTTTAAACAATTACAATTATGCAATTTTAAATCAATCTATGGAGTTACAATTGAATTTTATCAAAATTGTTAATGTCAACCGCGTTGATATTATTTTACATATAATGGAAGCCGTTAACATCACACGTATGCCAAAAGTCATGTGACATAAAAGAGTTCATAACATTTCATGATTGTCCGATAATAATTATTGACAGAATCAACTTTCACGATTAAAACTCATATAATTAATGCCCCTGCTACGTCCAACGTAATAATGTTATTAATATAATTCGTATGTTGTACCCACTGAAACAATCGTTTTTGACTCAAATCAAATATTCTGCGGTGCATGTCTTTCTCATTCTTCACTGCGTAAAATCACAGATTACTCTTTTATTTTCAATTCGAGACATTTTGGCTATCAATTTAACCTTTATAATTCGACCATTTTCTATTCGTAGAATATCACACTAACATGATTATGTAATCAAAACGACGACGAATTATGCAATTTCAAGCACTGCCAAATAGCATTACGTTGAGTGTATACTTAATCATCACTCCGAGAAATATTTCCATCCACCATTAATTATTATTTCTTTATTTGATATTTTTCAAAATTGTATCTGAAAAATTACAAATATTCCCAGACTGTAATTAATGTTGCAACCAAAGATTTTTTTTATAAATAATTTTAACGGTATTTATAAAAACTTGTTCAACTTGTTTATATCCGATTGTCAACTTGCATTAATACTCATGATTTAAATAACAAAATGCGACGGAGCGAATTTATAAAAATAAAAAAAAAAAAAAACAAATCAGGAAATGTGACTTGGCCGGCAGGCACGATTCGTTTAATTTTTGATTTTCATGAATTCACCTGGCGGCTGAGAAAATTGTTTGCACGGAGGCTCCACGAGTCAATCAATGCGTTGGACGAGTCCGATGATTATGGCAAAAGGTGTATTGAAAAAAAAACCGTCGAAAACTTTCGCTGCTACACATGCAACGGGAAACTCATTCCTTGACGAGGCAACCCGTAATTTGCACGTTCTTCTAGATATTAGACTCACTTTTTCGGGCATTTTGCATTTGAAAATAATACCGCGAGAACAATATACATATTTAACCGCAAAATATAAATAGAAAAAGCTGGCGTCATTAATTTCCAACTTTGTTTGACATATACATTGTATATTCATTGTAGTGAAAATTATTGTTATTTCTTAAATTATTAAGATTAGCAGAAAAATTGCATATAATGAAGAGAGGGAGCTTTTGTAATATAGCAAAAAACGGACTTGAATAATTTGTGTCAGGATTTGTTAAGACCGCTAAAACTTGGTGTCGATGACCCGCAAAAAGGAATTACAAGTATTGGATCGCGCGAGAGAGTCCATAAAATTAGATGAACAACGCGTTTCCACTTGTTACAATTATGCTATATTATTTGGCGATTGGCAGATACAAAACGGTGCGCGCTTTCTTCCTCGTGACCTTTCACGATTGAAAGTCACGAAATTATTTCGCGGATCGGCACATGAAGATGAAAAAAGTGCATCTCCGTTGGAAAGTTCATACCACCGCACGCATAACATCCGTACCGCGATTTTCCCTCATTTTATATTATTCGCTCTGTAAAATCAGTGAGGGCGAGTACCATTTTTTGCTCGTGTACTTATTTAAAAGCAATTTCTTCCATACGTGAGAAATTATGATTTGTCATGCTTCAATAGAAAAACGAATCGCAAATCGCAGTGGAATAATTAATAAAGAAATTTTTCAACATAAAGTTGTTTGCAAGAAAATTATAGAGCAATTTCGTATGGAAAAGGATTTTCATTTTTGTTCTCCCTCTTTTTTTCTTTGTTTTGAAGAAAAGAGAAAAGTAAGTCAGAGTATTCAAAATCAACGAGCTAAACATTGCTTTGAAATTGATTATACACGGCGAATTTTTTCGATGAGGTGATTGGAACGTGTAAAACAATTCATAAAATAAAATCGTCGTGGGCACTCTGACCTCGTCGTGAGCTGAGACATACATGTCCCACTTGCAATTTCTCACAAGAGACCACTAGGTTAACGACGTGTGTAATATTTTGTGTTGCATGCTACCCCTCGAGCGTTCAACAAATTTGATCTACATCTGATGGTGAGAAAATATTTCAAACAAAATTTTCATTCTTGACATTGTTTGAGATCAAAATTTTATAGCCAACAAAAAATGAAAAATAATGCATCAAAACACTAATTTATGTAACGATTAATGACAGTTTGGTAGTGTATATTATAGTGTAAATATTAACCCTTATAGTTTTGAGTCGCCGATATCAATCACAATTCAAATTTTTAGTGAAAAAAGAAAAATGATGTATTTGTAAAGATTTTTATTTAAACATTCTTTTGAAAAACATTTTTTATTTTAAAAGGTTATTCAACAAACTATTATAGAAGAGAGAAATTCGTTGTCTTTTTTTATCAACAATAATTCGGGATCGAAAGGGTTAATTAAATATAAGAACAAGAGTACGCACTTCAATCAGAGAAATTGCCAGCGAAAAAAATGTCAACAAATTATTTTTAAATGAAATATGGAAGAAGCGTGTTAGTATAAGACGAGTTTCTAACAATTTTGTTATAGTCTTTTGCAGACTCCAGGATTGAGTTTCGCGGTGTTGCGTGCTTGCACCAGCGGAATGAATGGATTTGACTGAGCTTTCTAATCAGTGGTTAGCTCTTCGTGACACCGTCAAATTGACCAGAAAGATCGTGATAACTCGGACGTGTTTATACGCATTATATATATATACCTGTCAAGATCACAAATGCCCGAGCGTGGCCCTGTAACATTAATATCTTTGTCATGTGCTTTTAGTTTCACTCATCTGTTTGACACCTTCTTCGCTGATACATTTCAACAATATAATTGAGAGTCAACTTGATTGCAGTTGACATTTCATGATGCTAAAATTACTTGTATTTATATTATTAAAAATCTTGAATGCTATTTTTTCATTAAGTAATTATTTATTAACAAATTGACCAATTACGTATAAGTATATGATTATATAGACCGTAGATGTTGGAACATTTTGATAGTTTAATCAAAAATCAGTCATAAATCATTTTTTCTATTATTTTCATTTGCCATTTAATTTGTATGAAGCTTAATTATATTCCTGTTAATGATATTTTATTTCATATGAAAATTTAATCATGATTGACCTTAACAATGGTTAACAAAAACGATTCTTTTTCTGACTACAATTAACCCGTATGCCATAGCAAACATTATGTGTTAACGAAAAAACATAATTAAAAAAGAAATGCTTCAGAATGTATGATAAATTATAGTTTGATCAATATAAGATAAAAACACCTATATCGAATCGATCTAACAGCTCATCTAAAACGTTCAAACTTATTCATTTGTCTGTTCTCTCTTGCGATCTTAAGAGTAAGTAAAATCATGTTCTCTCTTTAAACCATGTTCAATACAATTTAAACCTAATATTTTGAATACAGCATTCTCATAGTACAGGATATGAGTTTTAAAATGGTTTAAATTATAAGTCTTTTGGATGGAAAAATATGAAAGTTATGGCTTTTTATTGAGAGATTAACTCTTCTCTGCGAGATTTCAATCTTTTTTATTTTTCACAATTTTGGTAAAAAAATAGGTCATCAGGGATTTTTTCACTATAATGTTGTTTCTGAACTGTCAAATTCCAAAACAAAAGGTTTCCGATTTTACATTTTTTTTTTTTTTTTTTAATGGTCGATTCCACGACACTACATTATTACAGCGCCGTGTGAGAATTCAAGATCCAGATTGGTCGTTTGCAACCACGACTTCATATTTGCATGTAACATTTTAATCTTTTGTTTGCATTTATAATCGTCTGACTGTTCAACTACCGGTTTACCATCTTTCTTCGCTTTCTCACTTGATTGTTCGTGGTGAGAAATTCACGCTGGTGCTATCAATAAAAGATATATGATCAGATAAGAAATTGGAGTTCATTTTTCCCTCTAAAGAATCTATAATGTCAATTCCTGACATTTAGAGCAGATCAAATGAATCAAAAAATCATAAAAAAGTTCCAACAAAATCTACAAACCAGAATGTTTAAAAAGGCGATCAATTTGTTTATTCAGTTTTTTTGGATTGATTTATGTTTTTTAATAACAAAAGTTTTATTTAACTAACGAATATTTAAAAAAGACATTTAAAAAAAGTCAAATTAAAAAAAATTGATCTAATAAAAAGAGATCAAATATGAAATAAATTTAAATGTATATGTATAGTCGAGCTGAAAAGCATCCTACGCGGATATCGTTCGTATTAAATTCGTCACAATTACATTCCTTTTATTCGTGAAACATAACTGCAGCTCTTTAGTGCGTGACAAACAACGCCTCTGAGTTCTTCTATATGAATACCTAATCACGAATAAGCTTTAAAATATAGCATTCCCTCGTCAATGTACCATATAATTTGATGTAAAGCAATATTGTTCCCGACGACACTCAAGAAAAAGGTTTAATTATTGCTTTATTTCTGTACAAAAAACAGAATTTTTTTATATAACTTATCTAAGAAAACATTTTAATAAAGTTCGGTTTTAAAGCTTTATCGTAAAGATTTATGTTAAGGTAAATAAATAAAAATGACATAAAATTAGGAAAATATGTGTAAGTTTCATCTTGGCAGATTTTGAAAACAATTTTAAAAGTTGAAACAGATAAATAATAGTTGGACAGTAAGTTTGTTACTCAAGATACTTTCATACAATAAAATTACTCAACCTTGATGAAAGGCAACAAATTTTATACGAAGTGGGAAAAAAGTATCTAAAAGCCTAGCTAAACTCATAAATTATCGGACTCAGATTAAAACTGCTAATGATCATATTACAATCTTGCGTGCGATATCTATATATGTACCATTCACGTGTCTATAACTAATGAACGCTCTCAAGGCAGTGGTACGTACTACTGTGCTCGAAATCAAGTTTCGTGTAACGAGAAGATCTGTGTGCTTCAAATCAATAACCATTATTGGAAAGCGTTATCGCTTTTTAAACACCCGTGGTCGCATAATAATAATAATAATAATAATCGAGCGGTCTACGTTCTTTCCGCGAAACTTTTTTAGCCGGCCAAACACGAAAATCGTAAACAAATTATTGTTAGATTCGAGAGAGGCAATTTATATATTGGGCCTTTTAAAATGTGACGTGATAAGCAAATGAGGAAACCCGAAGGATTCGCGCGTCTCAGAGGTAGAAATTAACAAGGTAACGGTCGATCGTTTGCATCTTATCCGGTGCATACGTTTATATATATGCGCGCAAACATATTGATCGGCGATGCAATTTTTCTTTATTTGTTGTATTTTGCAACATTTGTGTGCATATATATATATATATATATATATATATATATATATGTTTTTTTCGTTTCGTTTCTTTTCGGTGAAAGTTCTATAGGGAGAAATCGCTCGCGAATTTGAGTTTGTGAGAAAATCGGCGCTAAAGATAAGCACGGTAATTGTAAACGCGTGTACAATGACGGAAATTCATATTTATCGGCCTCACTTGCTTTTGTCGAGCTGTAGACAATATTGTAACATAGAGTCTCGCAGATAACGATATACAGTCGGCCACGGCACATACGTCATCAGAGCTTTTTGGCGCGAGCGTTAAATTTACATACCTGATGGGAATTCTATTGAATTTTTCATGCCAAATTGTAATGTTGCTTGTACAACATTGTATTCAAATAAATTGTAATGGGAAAAAGTTGAAATCCAGATGATATAAATTTGAGGATAATACGGCACATGTTGCAAAAGTTTCATAAGACGATTAAAGTACATAATCGCTTCAAATTAATTTCAGCATTAAAAAACGGCATTTCAATTTTGAGTATAACGTAAAAAATGTTTGATGGTTGTTTCTATTTTTTTATTAGATTTTTCTACTTACCGATCAATTTTTTATTAATGAAATAATTACTTCGCTCAAAATTTTACTCACAAAATGAAAATTCTGCAAGTTTAAAAATAAGATGTTGGTTTATTTAAATTTGAACGAAATTTACATATTCAAAAGAAATTTAAATGCATGTACGACTATGCAGAGTGTTTACATTTCAGAAGCGGGCCAATTGTCTGGTTGTGTGTGGAAATGGAGGGGATAAAGTCTTACAGGGAATGTGTTGAGACAATAATTTAATATTATATAAAATGTTCCGTCAATCAGACTGCGAACAAGTTATCCAAGTTACCTATTAACACCCACTTGATTATTTTTACACAGCAATAAAACGTAACTTAACATGAAATGCTAGCAGACAAAAGCAGAAAATTCTGAATCTTTTTTAAATGAAGAATATGAGCGAAAAATGTATACTCCCATTGATTGTGCGATTTTAAAAGTTGGATATAAGAGTTGGATGCTTATTCACCGATTAGCAATTTAACCATAAATAGAGTTCTCGGATCGAGTTTATAGCTGCACTTAGATTCATAATTTGAAAGCAGCACATCCGGTGCTTAGAAAACAAAGCTCATTTTCACTCTATGCCAGTTAAACAGTTAAGCGATTGAGTCGATAATTTTGCGATGAATAAATAATTAAGTGGCGTTTAATTATTGTTTGAGAGAAAAAAACGATGTCGATGATGGAAAGTCAGACCGATTCCGGTTATTGTCTACCGAAATGAGTTTTCGTGTTCAGCCGACAGGAAATTGCGACAAAATTTGTATATCAATTGGAATAACGATTCATCATTGATTAACCTCTGGTTCATTGTGTAGGAAAATTTGAAAATTTGTTCTCAATTAAATTCAAGTCACGGTTTGACTGACGTTACTTCAATGCAAAATCGTACAATGTAGATCAAAAATAAAACAAATAGTGTTAATAAATGTTTATTAAATCATTTTCAAATTATTCCAAAAACTTTTCGTGTAGTAAACAATAACGGTATTTTTTATGATATATATATATATATATATATTATCCATCTATTAAGAATGAAAATGTCAATTAGTTGAAATAATAAATGAACAAATTGTTACACGTAATCTATAGTCGTTTCAAGAATATGTCATTGAAGTACATTTTTGTTTCTTTTAATTTAGTGTGCAGGCGAGCCTACATATAGAAATCCATTTGATTTATCGCACAGGGAGCAGTTTGAAAATCGATCTCATTTATCTGCGCGAACAGCTTCCATTGTGCCATGCACGAAACTGCATTAATAGTGGCGCGCGATTGAGAATCATTGAAAATGCGCGGATTTCGCGCGCGACAGAGGTTTGCGCGCGGTTTTAACGGTTCTGTGATTCCGTTTGATTTATGGCACAAGAAGGTAGCCCAGCCGGTTCTACCTATATCGTAATGGATCCTCGCCGACGAGAAATAGAAATAGCTGAAAGCTATCGGGCATTGTGACTTATTCGATCCACGGTCCCGTTTTCAGCACGCGTATTAACTCCTAATGCCTGCGTGCTGAATCGAAAAATGTTTCCCGATTCTCATTGATAGCGGGCTTTAGCAAATCTTGCCTCTCGCAATCGCCAATTCGAATCGTGACGGAATTATCGTTTTCTATACCACAAAATTGATTACCTGCTAATAAAATCAAATTCTATATAATGAACAACGTTGGTTATGATTTTGATTCATTTTCCATTCCAACTCATAATTCGATTCGACCTAGTTTCGTTATTTATTTCTTTTTTTTTAATTCTATTTATCCTCTTCTCATGAGATTAACATTTTTTATCTTATCGATTTGTTTTTAATTCAACATTTTAAATTGAAAATACAGTCAATATAACAATAATAATTATTATTTTCATAATGTCAATTAGATCATCTTTTCAGAAGGAACCGTATAAAAATTCCCAAAAAGCCTGACACGTAAATGGCCTCACAAGTCGGTCCTTTTTTACTATTCATTGTAGTCTCATTTTATAATTCATCATTGTGTAGTTGCAAAAATTTAAGAAATAGAAATTAAGTTTGTGTGATTTTGTGAAACGTTTGGTAAATTTTTATTTGAATTTGACTGTTTAACTCAAGTTTAAGTCACCCAACTCTTCCCTACAAAGTGCTTGCCGATGCTTTAAAGTTTTTCTTTCGCAAACACCCGACAACCTGATGGCAAATAATTTAAACGCGATATAAATATTCATACAATCGTGATAGGTGGAACGAGTGCGAGCAAATATAAAGATGACGGGCGTAGAATTCTCAAGCCATCAGGAAGGAAAGAAAATTCGTCCCACTGCACAACTGGCCGTCCAGAGCGTAACCGCAAATTTCTATATAACAGACAGACTCGGTTAATAAAACGCGTAAAAATAACCATAAATCATCAAATCAACATCAAACTTTATTGATGGACATCGCAATTAGAGAAGTGCTACAGTTGCGAAATCTTGTCGAAAAAATGTATTTTGTAATTCGAAAAAAAGTTTCACCCACATTTGTATTCTTGAAAATCAAAAGCCGTGAAACAAAATCCGTGTGCCACTGCAAGATCACAAGTGATCTCTGTCGCTTTTTCACTTTTCGAAATCCAACGTTGTTTTGTTTTGTTTTTTTAATTACTGATGAGTTTAACTGAGTTGGTACTGAATGAAAAACACGTGACTGAAATGGACAACACACGTGTGAACGAAGTGGCACATTTTTTGCCGAGGGAAAGTGTTGTCGTGAATTCGTCACATTGAAATCGAGTCTCTGGAATTAAAAAATGGTTGTAGGATTACTTCATTTGCATTTGGTTTCAGTTTCTTTTTCAGAGTCTTAATTTTTGTTTTTATTATCGAATTATAATTGAGTGTTAATATCAAGAAGAAAAATAAAATTTCCTGCTCGGCTGAATGGCATAAGTGTTAGAAAGGCTAATAGTTTGAATCAATTATCAAATAATCAACTAATTTCTGTCGTCTAAATCAAGTATATATCTCTTGATATTTGTATCGATATTTCATTTTACAATTAATAAACTGATTTAATATTTTTTCAAGCTCTAAATATATATCGCAATGATTATAACCAAGTTCCAATAGAAACTTGTTTTGTTTATCTTGAAAAAAATGAAACAAAAATTATAATGTACTTGTTTGAAAGCGATAAATGAGAATCAATGATCGTTTTCAATTACTGCAATTTGAACGGAAGCACTGGAAACATTCTCGACAGATGTAATTGTCTGGAAATATGAATACTTGTCAGATGCCGAAGATTAGTCGCAAAATTGACTGAGTATCTTTAATCGCAAATCATACATTTATCATAGATCACTGTAACAACATATGGTTCAAAAATAGATAACTGGTTATTTAAGTCATGCATTTTTCAATTAACAAAATGAGCCGATGGAAAAAAATATCCAGTTAATAGATTTCTAATTTGTAAGCAAAAATGTTATCATTGAATAACTTGGCTGAAATCTTATTTAGCTGCATAAATGAATTTTGAATTATTACGCCTGTTATAACAAAAAATTCTCACCGGTCAAAATTAGCAAACCAACCAAATATATATATATATATAAATGTAAAACTCGTGAATTCCAAAACATATACTTGAGAGGAAAAAAGTTAGCAAAACAGTTGGCTTGTTTGCTTTCAAAACACACGCTCGTCTGCGGTAAACGAAATGCGATCCACGTGCACAGCACCTAAACAATGCTCGGCAAAGAAAGGAGAAGAAAAAAGAATCGCTCTCTGGTCGGAATAACTCACCGTCGTGCGACCACTGGTGCAAGTCCTTCTCGCAAACATCATAAAAGTCGCTGATCATCTGAGCGCACGGGCGCACGGCCTTGCGCTCCCTGAAGCTGCGGTTCATCCTGGACCGCGGTGTTGCAACGAGACAAAAAAAAAAAAAAGAATTCACAGCACTTTGCGCACTCGAGAGCTCAGCTTCTTGAGAGGGCACTTACGCCATCTTTTTCGGACCGACCTGTAGTTCTGTTTGTCTTTCTCCGCTTCGCCGGCCGGTACTCGCACCGCCCTCGGCGAGCCACGGGCTTTCTCCTGCCCCTGTCTTTCCTCCTCGCTCCTTATAGTAGTGTTTATTTTCAACCGGCAGGCCGAGTCTCAGGTGATTTGACCTTCCCTTTATCGCTGCACTGCCTCTGCGACATATAATGAGAACGTCGTAACATTCATACTCCAAGTTATTTTCAATTATTTCAGATTTATGTATATTCCATTTGTTCATGACAATAGTTTTCATTAATGACCAAGTGTTATCAGAGTGTGATAACATTTTATTTAGTTGAGTCCAAAGAGAGAGAGAGAGAGAGAGAGAGAGAGAGAGTCATTAGTCTCACTTTATTTATACTTTCTGTTGATCAATTTAGTACAAATGGATTTTACTTTGGATTTTGATTTCAAGTTTTTCGTTTATATTAGAATGTGCCTTGTATCGTGCCATCATCAGTTGACATTTTTTATCTTTATCCTGATATTGAAATCATAAATTGGTTAAATCGAAATTTTAGTTAAATAAATTATTACATTTTTATATTGAGCCTCTTATTTGTAATCTGGTAATAGAAAGATGATTCGATACAAATTCACAGATGATGATCGCAAAGTTTTATAGATTTAGAAAATATACAACGATCAATCATGCTTGCTCATAAATGTAATGTGTAACTTTTGAATGCAAAGTTTTTAAAACAAGCTGTACCTTCCGCTGTGCAGTTTTGCTGCATCAATTGACATAAAAATTAGAATGACAAAATTAACAGCTGAATAAATCTACGACAACAGAAGAAACAAGTCTAAAGTTTAAGTTTGAAAATTAAAATTTTAAAACAAGCATGATTAAGTGGAAAGTAATAATGGAAGAGGCATATAGAAAATTTCTTCTTAGAATGACAAATAATTTTCTTACTACTACCTATAGAGGTGTATGGTTGAACAAATAATTTAACAATATTAAATAAATTTCATTTCATTTAATCAATCTCATACAATGATTTTTCGAATAAAGTTGTTGGTATAAAATGTCGTTTTATGATTTCTTCACTTTCAGGAAGCCGGCAACGTTCGAGAAGTACTTGGCATTGGCTTCGTTTATCTTCTTCTCTGCAGCTTGTGGGTTAATGATTTCCAATCCCTGCAAAGAAAAATAATAAAATAAACAATTACTTTGAAGCTTACACTTGTTGGATAATTTTTAATTAGACATTTCAATTGGCTACCTGAAGTGGGGTAAAGGCCACACTCGATGCAGTACCAGATACTTGTTTTTTAATACTCGTACTTCCGCCCCATTGCTGCTGCTGCTTCTGTAGATTCTTTTGCAAGGTTTTTGAGATGCGAACTTTTGTTTTCTCATCTATCTGTGGCAATCGGACTCTACCTGTTCCTGTTTTTCCGATGTTTCCTCTGGTGTATCCAAGATCTTCTTGATAGGCATCGCTTTCAATCTACAATAATTTGGAATTTAAACGTTAAATTAACAAGAACTGCATTTTAAACCAATAGAAAACAAAAATAGAAGAAAGAAAGACACAAAAATAGAAAACTTGCATCAGCGAAATTCATTCTGTTGGCTTGCTTTCTCAACTCGGTAACAGCATAGCGTTCTTTCATCTTTCTGACTCTTTTTCCACCTCGCTTCTTTCGGCCGGGATCGATTGGTTTTGGCAGAGGTTTTACGAATTTCACGGGTGGTGGTTCTTGCAATTTATCTAATTTCTTTTCCACCTCCTCTCTGTACTTCTGGCCCAGGGTACCGTATGGACACTGATGAAACGCGTCAACTCGGGCTGCCACTATGCTCTTTGCTGCGACCAATCTTGCAGCTTTTCTTCTCACGTCCTAAAAAAATAAACATTTTCTTTACAATGCAATACTGTTCATTTTGATTGATTTGACCTCAAGTTTGTTTAATGGAACTAATAAATGCATACTGCTGGAGCTTCTTGAACAATGTCCGCATAGTAGATGAATCCCGTATGAGGCAAACTAGAGACCTGGGAGAATCCGGAAAGAGTGGTCTTTTTCGCTCCCAACACTAAGAGGTTGCAGGCTGGCATCTTTAATAATTTCGTCAAACCTCCAGCTGCACCTAATTAGACAAGCAAAATTTTATTTCAAAAATGCAACCAAAAATAATTTCATTCAACAAAATAAAAGCAAAGAAACAAAAATAAAAACCAACCCATAATTTTTGCTGCTGTGGAAGCCCCAACAATCACCGACAAGTTTGGTGCAATAAATGCCATCCTGCTTTCCACGTACTCAAAAATTTTGAGTTTACAGTTGTTAAGATCAACAGCCATGTCGCAGGCTTCAATGATTGCTTCCTTTTCCTTCTCCGTCAACAATGTTCTGCAGGAAAAATAATTTTTAATCAATGAAAATAATTTTGTATTTGACTTTTCTGTCATTTACTTTGTTTATTCATTATTTTTTACCCTTGCGTTGTGGAAGCTGTCACAGAAACAACCATGATTGTCGCTTGAGATAAAAATTGTTGTAAAATTTCATTATTTTTTGCCCTGTCCAAGTCATTTTCTAGTTCCCGAACGGTCATGACGTATTCCAACGGCCCAACAACTAAAGACTCCAACTCAGGAAATCGTTTTGAATATTTTTCTCTCACGAATCTGTGGATGGTTGCTGTAAAAAATCAAAAAATGACAAATCACAATAATAATAGAAAATAGAACATTTTTTTTGAAAAAAAAGGATACAACAATTCTGAAGAACCGAACTTACCTATCTCATCATCAATATTAACAGCTATGTTATTTGCTTCGACAATTAATTGATATTCTGGATCAGACTCTACTGGGCCTTTTATGTCTTCTGATTTTCTGAATACTTTGCTGTACTTATCGATTTGATTCATTATGTCCTTTAGTTTGGATTCATCACGAAGTTTTGCTAGCTGTTTTACAGATTCTACTTTAACATCTGTAAAAAAAATATATATATATATATATATATATGTATGTGTGTGTGTATAATTTTTTGGTAAATTTTTTATTCGAAATAAAAAATTAACTTTTGTAAAAGTAAATTTGAGTTTGATTTTAGTGTACAAAAATAAAATGAGAAAAAATTCTATGTATGAATTATAGGATAACTGTAACAAAATGGGATCATAACCTTTTTCAACTATTGGAGGTACTAATTCAGTGTCAAAATTTGGCTCAGCCATATCAATATCTTCGTCGTCATTTTCTTCAAGATCAGCCAACAATTCGTCGGCTAAAGACATGATGAAAAAATTTGTTTGTACACACAATCACACAATAATTAACGTATTAAAGTTCGTCGTAAACATAACGTTCAAAATTGTCAATTTCTGGATCTCCTTTTGGTCAACAAACAAAAAACAGGACTAGCGCCGTCTATGTTGAGGACCCTATAATACCGACGGTAGGTATTATAGCAAATTGATGCTGTCTTATCAACTGGAAACAATTTTTTACACTAACGAAGTAGCAACTCTAGTCTAGTGGTATACTAAAGTTGCTCCAAGTTGACCGAGGAACTAAACACGTGTGTTTACATCTCGGCAAAGCGCCGAGAAAAATAAGATTTTAATTTAATTGTAAATGAAAATATTCGACAAGATGCCGCCGCAATTCGAAGTTGTCGTAGGAACTTACGAACAGTTCACTCTCGGCTATAAGATCGAAAAAATTCTTAACGTAAGTTATACGATTTTGAGCTTTTGAAATTACATCAACGATGTTCGCGAATGTTCATTGCTTTCCGCATAATGCAATGAACATTCTCTTTTTATAGAATAATAATTGTTGCTCTCATTTGTTTAAAAAAATTCACTGTTTTAATATTCATTTTCATAGTTATCATTATAATATTACTTTGAGATATTTTTTTTTTTCAGGAATACAAAATGGACAGAACATTTGCAATGCACACTCATTTGGCCAGTGTTCGTGGACTTGCCAGCAAGAAAAACTATTTGGCATCTGCAGCAGCTGACAATACAGTTTGTCTGTATGATATGAGACACAGAATTGAAAGTGGAAAATTGACACATCATTTAGGTAACAATTTATTTGAAAACAAAAAAATAGCAACTATAAATAAATGAAACAAACAAAACAAGAAATAGTAACAAACAAAAACTAAAAAAAAACAGAAACAATACGGAAACAAAAAAAAACAACAACAACAAATCAACAAAAAACCAAATGAAAAGAAAAGAAAAAGAAATAGAGAATGATCATGCCAACTAAATAAAATGATCTGTTTGAAGGTGGTGTACAGAGCAGGGCAACTCAGGGTCTTTAGCCATTAAGATAAAGAAGAAGAATAAAATGATCTGTTAATGATAAATAATAAAGAACATTGTATTTTTGTAGATACCGTGAACTGCATATCATTTACTCCCGATGCCTCGCACTTGATAACAGGCAGCAAGGACGGATCCCTCGCGATAATCCGCTGCGGGAACTGGCAGATCGAGAAGCATTGGGAGAGTCCTCACAAGGGTTTTTCGGTAGATACCCTGGCAGTGCATCCGACAGGCAAGCTGGCCCTGACGACAGGCGGGGATGGTGTGCTGCGCACGTGGAACCTCATCAAGGGCCGCCAGGCTTACGCCACCAACCTGAATTCACGTTGGAAATCGGACGCGAAATTTGTGAGCGTTCTAAAGTGGGACCCCAGTGGCCAGAGATACGCGATTGGAGCGAACAAGATGCTGGATGTTTATTCCGTAGCAACTGCCGGAGTCGAGGAGCAACTTTCATTCGACGCCAAAATTGTGTGCGCAGAGTTTCTCAACGACAATCTGATCGCTGTCGGACTAACGGATGGCAAACTCGTGCTTTACGATCTGGAGAACAATTTTCAGACGGTTGAGATTGTCGCTCACAACGCGAGGCTGAGATGCATGGCTCGGGACGGGGAGTACTTGGTAACCGCATCCTCTGACGGGGAGATCAAAGTCTGGATCTTCACCAGGGACAGTTTGAGCATGCTGAGCAAAGCGAATTGCGACGCAAGAATTTTGTGCATGACTCTCTCGATGCCTTTGAACCAAGTCAAGAAAGATCAAGAGGATGAGCAAGAGGAGAATGATAGTGAGATTGAAGAGGTCGTGGAGAAGAAGATCAAGGGGTTTGTAAGCATGCAGAGAGTCATAGTCGAGGATGAGGACGAGGAAAGCAAAACACCAATGGGAAAAAAGAGAAATAGGGATCAAGAGGGAGAGAAAGTTAATAAAAAACTGAAAGTGGGTGTACAAAAAAGGAAAGCTGCTGACGATGAACAGGAGCAATCGCCAAAAAAGAAAACGAAAGTTGAGAATGGAAAGAAGAATAAAAAAAGAAAATCTTTTGACAATGATGGGAGAGAGGTCATGAAGAAACATAAAATCGAGGCCGGGGGAAATAAAGATAATAACTCTTCTGGTAAAAGAAAAAGGAATAGAAATAAGAAGAGAATATTGAACAGCAGTGTTGAGCTCAAGACCGATAAAAGTGTGGATCAACAAAGAAAGGCAGTTGAAAAAATTGCGAAGGAAAATAAAATTGCTGCAGATGATAAAATTACGGTAGAAAGCAAAACTTCAGTAGGAAACAAAATAAAACATAGGAAAAATAAGTTGAAGCAGAGTAATAAGAAAACTGACGAGAATATGAACCTAAACAAGAAAATGTCTCTTATAAAAGTGGAGAAAAAGAAAAAGAACAGGCCAATAAATGACTAGGCTGATTAATTGACTAAGTAGATATAAGATTCAAAAAAGTATGTATTGTAGCTGTCGTTTGTCATTTACAAATTTGGTGATTACAATACTCGCAAGTTCGTTATAAATTATTTACAGATACAACTTTAATTGCGAAATCAATTATAATCAGAATCATGACCTCTTCTACCTCTATATGTTTCTCTACACTTTTTTACGATTTAAAAATTGTCATAATAGAGAACTTTCCATGTGTAAATATTTTTTTCCACACGCTCCTTCTCTTGCAGTCATGTATTATTTTTTACATATTTCTAACGATACATTATGTATATACATATGATTTTGGATAATAAAAAGACGTGCTCTCGAAATGAAGCAGGTTGATTTTTTTTCGTCATTCGAACGTTATCCTAGGTGTATACGAAATAAATACACTACTAAATGTGTCAATGGTTTTGGCATCTTACAAGACGATTTTTTGTGATGTACATTGGCATTCTGTGAATTCAGCGAGCCCGTTCATTCGGCAACGCTTGATGTTGTACTTACGGCTCTACAGTAAAATTAAAAATCAACTTAGATTCGAAAATATCACACAAACGATTCTAACGCGTAAGAAATTATCACAACTGTAATACACAATCAACCAATTCTGCGGAAACTAGAAAGGTTATCGCAAAACCTCGGTTAAAAATATCATCAATGTATACAAATAAACATTTTGAGTCCATACTTGAAAAATATATCATACCTACAACTTAAAATCTAAGCATTCTTTCACTCATATAGAGCCTTTCACCATAAGATACACTTATGTTTCGGATTCATGGGACTTCCAGCTGGACAATTCCAAGCCTTGGCAAAGTCAGCGTTATTGGAAAGGGTCCCGATGACTCGGAAATGATTCGGGGCATGAACTCCTTCTATCAACTTTGACTTGAGCGCTCCATTTGTGTAGTTGCCACACCATACCTGAAAAAATTGTTTTCGAATCAACAATAAAACGACAGAAGTTGTATTATACAAATTATTTGAAATAAAACACATTCATTCAGAAATGTTTTCTTTCGTTGTAAGTCCAAAAAATCAGTCTCATTTCATGTTCGTGTTAAACAAATATTTTCAACGTTAGAAAATAAAATTTGCAGAATATTTTATTTATGAGTCTGCTTCGGTTAGAAAATTAATTTTCCAATTTATCTGATTTGATATCTGCTGATAAAACGGTAATTTTTTTAAATGTTCTTTTTATACCTGATGCCTTGAATACAAATCATTTTGATTATCATAATGAAGTAATAAATTATATTTTTTTATTACAAATGGCGATGCATAAATTACTTGTGCGAATCCAAGGAAAAAAAGCTGGTCGTGACTGTACTCGGTCAACCCTGGCAAGGCTTCTTGATTGGGGTTCCGGGTTCTCAGTCTTTGGAAAGCTCTATAGGCTTCTCGTATGCCGCCGTTGTCTGCTATATTCTCTCCTTGAGTATTTATCCCGTTTACCTCAAATTCAAAAATGTAGTTCATCATTTTTTTTTACATTTTATTTATTGAATGCAAAATAAATTTGATAATTATAATTAAAAATATAATAAGGTTTGTTATATAGGTATCTGTATAATAATAACATCAAAAAGACAAATTGAAGTACATTTGAATAAGATTTAAAAATATATTTACAGTAAAATTGTTTCCCAACTCTGGCAAATGATAGTTGCTGTATTGGTTGATGATGCACTCGACTTTCTCATGATAGTGTTGTAACGTATCATTGCTCCACCATTGTCTTAAATTACCATTTTCATCGTACCTGCGGCCTGTGAACATTTTAATTAAGTTATCTATGGCGTGTAATTTTATTGAAAAGAAAAATCATATAGAATTGATGTTCAGTAAGATTTTCCAAGATCTATCAATAACATCACGCTCCACACAACAATCAAGAGGGAAAAGATAAAATTTTGGAAGAAAGCATTATTTACACAGATATCAATGGGTCTAACGAAGAAGGTGCTCTTTCAAATTTGAACTTGAAAAAGGGGCTATCTCAGAAATTGCTCGATAAAAACCAAATTTTTTTGTTTCCCACTTTCAAGTTTTTTTTATTCATTTTGAAACCTATAAGAACTCTTGGAGCGTAACATTGAAGTTCTTTGATTAAATTGTAATACAATTGACGTTAAATCAAAATTGATCGAATTTCAAAAACTAAAACTTTTGTTTTTTTTTTTTTTTAATTTTTTAAAACACAATAAAAAACCATTAATTTAGAAGACGAAACAAACGAAATAACTTTTTGTTGCCGACCAATCTCTGAGATAGCACCTTCTTCGTTAGACCCATCGATATATCTGTTGTCAAATATTAAATTGTTCAACACAAGGGTCTTAAACCAGATGACGTTTCAAACTTGAATTTGGAAATTAAAAAACGTGTTTTAAATGAGAACTATCGCTGTTTCAATGATACTTAAATTTGTTAATAATTCTAGGCGTTCCCTTAATTATTGTGAGAAGTATATTTCAAAATGATCAATATTTTTTACCTTGATCATCGAATCCGTGTGTTAATTCATGACCCATGATCGCTCCCATTGCTCCATAGTTGATAGACCTGAATCAAAATCAAAATTGTATTCGATTTTCATTAATAAATTCGAAACAACAATTTTCCATATATAGGAAAGTGCATTTTTCTTACTCAATTCCGTTTCCATAGAAAGGTGGATGTAAAATTCCAGCGGGGAAGGCTGCAACGAAAAAATCATTTTGTAAATTTTTGCTTGTTCAAAATAAAAATTCAGTGGGATGATCGATTTTTTTCACTCACTGACTGAGTTGAGAATTGCACTGTAGAAAGCATTCACAGTCGTGCCTGTCGTTATCCAACGATTTTTATCCGGCTTTTCTCGCAAACTGTTCAAGTTTTTTCTGATCCCAACATCTGTGATTTTCAAGAAAGTTTCGAACAATTTGCCTTCAATGACTTCAAGCTAAAAGTTAAACGAACAAAAAGTTATAAATATATATAATTCTGTTTGACATCAAATTTATTTTTTTGAATGAAAGAACAAAATGAACTTACACCTTCATAATATTTGTTCAATTTCTCTGGATTTGTGATCCAATCGGGAAAACCTACAAAAGGTCTCATGGCTTGTAACTTTTTATGAGCTCTTTCCCTGGTTTTATAATCCATCCAATCTAGCTCAGTTACCATTTCATCGAAAGCTGCTTTGATGTCCAGTAACATTTCCAAAGCCTGAACAAAGATGACTGAATAAATTTAATTCAATTTTACAATGAAAAAGATATTAGAATAAATAATGAAGTATTAACAATAATAATTGAAGAATGAAATGAAAAATTAAGAATGATATTGATCGACTGTAAAATTTGAACATCCTCGAAAATGTCCTTGTTTAATATGTATTAATTTTAAATATTTTTAGTTGAAACAAAAATTTGCATGGATAGTTAACAAAATGTTATTTGTTCAAGAACAGCGGGAACTCATGTCTCATCACCAATGTATCAATTAAGATTGAGAAAAGTGAGTTTGTCGCGTCGAAATAGCTTATTGATTAACAAACATTACTCATCGAACGTGCCACGTCGAGTGGTAATTGACTCCTCGTGAAGAAGTCAATCGCACTTGTGTGATCAGTCAAAACATCGAGCTGCGAAAAATGCACCGCTTATCGTGACCACGTTCGCATGATAAGACCAATAAGAAATCGTGTTATGAATTGCCATAACATTTGTAACACAACCTTTTTTTGTCATTTGTTTATAATATTATAATTCAAAAAATTTCACAAATTTACGTCAATGTAACTAGTTTGTCTTGACTTATGATCTTATGAACAATTTTATTATTATTATTATTTAAAAGAACAACATTAATTTTCTTTTCGTTGAAAAGCAAGTTTCAAACGTTTTTATTTAATTAATTTAATAATTATTCTCTTTTTCTCGTTTTTTAGTCACCTTTTTTCGAGATTTTTCATTGAAATGTTTTTGCACGTAGACGTAACTGATGGCAGTGCCAAAATTGGTGTTTACATTTCCGGTGCATCCTTTCCATCTAGGAGTTTTTTCTTTGAGCCCATAGACGCGCTGAGAAAATTGAAATCCCAGATCGCGAAACTTTTGAAGTGTGAGTGGCGCAACGGTGGAATAAACGCTCCACCATAAGTAGCGGGCTGGAAAACGAAAATATAGATAACATGTTAGACCATGTTGTTACAATCGCGTCTTTGATGAATAATACAAGTGTCTGATAGCTTATGACCTCCACGGCCTCGATTGATTGCAACCATCCTATTTTTTTAGATGCCTCATTACACAGCACCGAACGTGTTATTTCCATCTGGCATCTTTAGGCAGATGCTCTTCTTATATCCTAGTTCTGTTCGTGCCGTATGCGATCAATTTGAAAAACAGATTTCTCAAAATGTATTCTATCTAATCAACTGATTGACTTGCAAAATAATAACGTGATACAAAATTTGTATAAAATTTCACAACATTTGATTAAATGAGTTATCAGCCCTATTAAACAAATCCATTAGCATAGAAAGATTTAGTTCAAATTTTGTTGCATTTTTATTTGACTTAGATAATACTTATCTGTAAATGCGTATTTCTACTGGTTTTTGTATTTCCATTTCATTGTTATTTCATAGATTTCTATGCGCTTTTTGTTTACAGATTTTGGCCACATGAAAGCACTACTTATTTTATTTAATGCCTGAAAACTTTAATTTCGTGGACCTTACCAATAGTGGCAGGAGGAGTGATGCTGAGTAACTCGGGAAGTTTTTGAAGGTATGTCAGGTCGACGACAATGATATGATCACTTGTGGCATTCAAGGTGACGTTGGTTTTGTTAAAAACGGAATTTAAGTACGTTGTCCAGTTCCACTGAAAGAAAACATCAAAATTAGTTATTAGTTATTTATTTTTCAAATGAATGTAGAAATCTATAGTTGCAGTTTTAACATCGTGTGTTCACCTGTTGTGCCCGCATATCAGTCAACTGTTGAAGTTCACTAATGTTGACATCGAAAAATGTGTGGTTTCCACTTCGTCTCTCTTCTGGAGTTGACATCACCTACAAACAATGATAAATTTAGACAAATTTATACATCGTTGTGAACAAAATTGCTGAAGCAAGTCGGCCCCACCTTTGCAACATCGGTGCTGAACTTTAAAATTTCACTCGCAAACTCGTCACTTCTGTTACCAGCGCCAATCAATTCCATCATTGCCTTGATGTACTTTCGATATTCACCTAATTCCGACTGAAATCGTTCTGGCTGAAGGAGGTACCGCTCGCTGAATCCTGGCGATGTTTGTTCGATCTTAAACAAAAAACATAAATTAGTGTGAGTTTTTTGTTATAACGCAAGTTTTTTGGACCACTGTTTTGAAACCCTTAAGGGTTATAATATTTTAACATAAAAAAGCAGAGCAGTACCAGGGCGAGACAAAGCAAGACGTATTTGTGAAAGAGCCCGTTAGACTGTATTTTTCAAAAGTTAGCAGCTTAGTAGCTATCTTTGTAATATGGAACTTGTATTTTTCGGTGTCAGTTTAATAAATTGTTTTTAATACAAGTGGAGAATGTTTTAATACATTTAAAATACTAATACTATATACTATGTTTTAATACAATAAAATATTAAAAATTTGGATAATGATCAACAACAAAAAAAATACTAATAAGTTTGAAAAGAGGATTTAAGATGGAAACAAAAAGCTGATTGAATTGAAACTGACTGATTGAGAACGAGAAGTCGGTTCAAAGATTTGAAAGCGATCCATAAAGATTAGATCAAAGTCTGAGAGGGTTTCGAAAGTGACACGGGTAACAAGTGGAGCCAATTGGTTGTGATCTCTCGAGTCTTTCGTTGCCTATATACAAAAGACAAACAACTTGCCGTCATTCGATTCTGCGTCGTGTCACGTATATCTTCACTGATGTACAAGTTCACGAGAAGGGTTAATCCTAAACTCCTTTGTGCCGTTCCGGCAACCCTCGCAACGTCTAAAGGTTCGGTGTCGTCTGTCGGTATTTCCCGAGGCAGCCCGATTTTATTCATTATATCAAAAATTGGCTCCACCCCCAGCGCCTCCACTTTAGCTAAAACAAACAACCACATGTTCATTTCCCTTTTAACCAATTTCTTAACTTGGATCTATACTGTTTTGACAATCATTTTTTCATTTTAATTACGCCATAGCATCAGAGGGAAAAAAACTGCTACATTACCAGTATCCATGCAGGTTCTGTAAAGAGCCCTTGCAAGTTTCACAGGCTTGGGATCGTTTTCTTGATCCTGTGCTTCAATTAAATTTCTTAAATCTTTGAGCAGTTCCTCACGCAGGAAATTCAGTTGGTCCCACGAGGCCTGGCTTTGGGGTATAGGATTTTTTTCAATCCACCCTCCACATGCAAACTTGTAAAAATCTTGGCACGGATCCATCGTTTTGTTTACACACACACACACACAAATGAATGATAAACAAAAAATTTTTTTTCTAATTGAAACTATGAATTTTAGTTTGTTTGACATCTTTGTTCTTTGAGAGATTTAAAATGCGAGAATGTTTGTTTGACTTAAAATAGAGGTTACCTGTTTTAATGCACTCTTCACTTTGGCACATCTCTTTGTACTCCTCCTTTTGAAATGCAGCCATTTGCAAGACCAATGTCACAACTAATGCTATCACAGCTACAGCCAGTAACCACGCGACTATTATGAGTTTGGTCTCAGTCGAACTCTTTTCATCGCGGTTGTAACGCCTGTCAACAATGCAAAATGCAATTTTGTTCAAAAAATATAAACAGCCAAGTAGTAGTATATCAAAAAATTGCCGTCTCCAAATTTGCATGTTTTTGCATATTAAAAACTCACCATTCGGTCCTTGTGCTGTCTGCATTTCTATCATTCGTTTCGGGATCATTCACCTGCAATGTAACATTCATATCTGTTATTGTCAAAGTAACAAAAATTTTTTTTTCAACTTTTGTTTCCCCTTCCAAAAATTAAAAATCAAATAATAAAAACAAACATATTATTTTGATATAAAAACAGACAAATTGTTCATCACAACTCTTATGCCAATTAAAAATTATACAAACCTTTGATAGGTACTATAGTTTATAATTTTAACCATTCATCTTTATTCGTCGATGTAAACATACGATCTATCTATCTATTATCAAACGCATCATTTTCCATCAATAGTGTTGAATCACAATTATACCTATATCTATGGTACGTG